>CAJHQP010000812.1:0-149768 GCA_905132765.1 Moricandia arvensis | reverse complement strand
CTCGTTTAGACTTTGTAACCGTGCATTTGCATGTGATGTTGTCTGCGTACGACGTTATCACTCCATTTTTAACACATCTAGATAATATATATATATATATATATATATATATATTTTAAACTAGTTAAACTTGCAATTTCCAAAGTTTAAGTGAAGAGTTATGTATATCATGGACTTGATTAATTATCACTATACACGAATTATAAATCGTATTCGTAAATAGACAGTAACACCATAATGACATGAGTAACACCACTGCAATAATCTACCGACATTTGAACTAGTATCTTTTAATGAGTTGAATATATCTTCATCTATATATTCAACTATCATAAAGTTACTAACCAAGGATTATGACTAGAACCATACGTCACCACTTTTTATTACACGGCTATCTAGTTTCTACTAAACTACGAAAATAGTCCTAACAACTTCTTTCTCAAAAATGGTTCATGAATCAGCACGAGTCATATCGACGTTAGATCTGAAGTCATAATCACCATTTTAAATTAGGTTTGTTAATTACATAAACACCAATGACATGTACAGTTTTATTCAATATGCATGCACACAACACTTCACCTATAAATAGGTCAAAGAGTTTGCTTCTTAACTTCTCACTCTCAACATAACATCCCGAACACAAGATCCAAAGATAATGGCACGTCCCTCAACCTTCGTTCTCATAGACGAACCCTATGGTGTCGTCACCGACCCAATGAAGCTTGTTTCCTTTCTCGACCGTAAAGGTTTCTCTCCGTATGTCTCCAATCTCTGGACGTCACGTCGGAGCAGTTGGATAATTCACGAACTAGCATGTAATGAATAACTAGATTCTAACCCGCGCTAAAGCGCGGATAATTTTCCGATGAAAATTTTATATAACGAATTTTTCTTTATTTGAAGTAAACTTCGGTATAAAATATGTAATTCAAAGTCCGAACCGAATCCAAACTAAAAAATTGATGCGTATATACCTAGTTGTAGGCATATATAATTATTTTATATTAGTAAATAAAATATAATTAATTAGTTATTCAAATTTAGTGTAATATGAATTGAATTGATTATTTTAAAAAACAATAGATTACTTATTTAGTTCCTTAATTTTAGGCTAGTATATACATTTAATAATATCTAAGTTATGTAGAATTAGAAATAATAGAAAATCTAGGTAATGGTTATACCTAGACTATTTATAAGTAGATAAAAATATGACTCTGTTTTAATATAGTAGATTCTCTTATAATTTTCAATCTGTATATTCAAACAACCATCAGAATGTTACTAAATAAGAGTTGATTGAGCCATTTTTGACCACTCTCTTAATTACAACAATTATCTGGTTTCTACTAAACTACAAAAGTAACCCTAACGACTTCACTTTTTTAAAATAGACGGTTCATGAATCTTCTTAACAGCGATCCTATTGACTTTTTAGGTTTGTTTTCTGGCGTCATGTGTGAATGACGTAAATACCATTTTGAAGAGGTGTTTTAATGATCTACCAAAAAATTTAGAACAAAATAGAATTTTGTAAGCAATACTGGTTTCTACTTGACAGCGAACCCTATGATTTTGTAAACAAAAAGTACAATTCACACTACGCACGCAACACACACACGCACCACGTCCGCAACTATAAATAAGTTAAGAAAGACTATGCTTCTTCTCATACTTATTTCTCATCTCTTAACATAAACACAATCAGACAGAGAGACAATGGCACAGGCAGAACCCTTTAGTTTCGTTCTCACTAACCAAGATGCATTCTCTGCCGAAAACCGTCGGTCACTGATCAGGCAGGCTACACCACTCGCTCGAGGTATAGCCTCCAAACCCCCTCTTGTAGCCATCGGCAAGGGATCATCGGGTCGGGTCTTCATAGGCTTCGACGTGGAGTTACCAGGTCTCCCTCCTAACTACTCCATCCACGCCGAGCAGTTCCTTGTCACCAACCTCATACTCAACTCCGAGCTAAAACTCGACACCTTAGCCATCTCCAGGGACGGCTACCGCTACTGCTCACCATACGGTCACTGCTGCCAGTTTCTTCAAGAAATCCACAAGGCGAGTGAAATCGAAATCTTGGTCACGGACGCCCACGAAAAGTCCATGACCCTTGGGACATTCCTTCCGCAACTTCACAGCCCTTACAACGCCATCCAGGAACATGTCCCTGACGTTCTTCAGCCGCGCAATAACGGCCTCACCCTCATAGATATGTGCGCACAACCCGAGAGTTGTCGCCATATCAAGTGCAAGGCTCTAGCGGCGGCAAACAGATCGTATGCGCCGTACACCAATGCTGCCTCCGGAGTGGCGCTGAGGGATAGCGATGGGAATGTGTACAGTGGAAGCTACATTGAATCGGTGGCCTCTTTCCCTAGCTTAGGACCAGTACAAGCCGCGCTGGTTAACTTCGTGATGGCTACAGGCGGCAGAGACTTCGTGAAGATCGTCGAAGCTGTGCTGGTGGAGACACGTAACCGGTACAAGGACACGGCGAAGATGATTATAGAGAAGGTAGCCAACCCCGACTGTGATTTCAAGGTCGTTCATTGTTCCCGCCGCATAATGTCGGAGTAGATGCGTATTTAATAACATGATGATAAGAATTATTATGAAAATGTTGTAAGGGAAACAAAAGTAACCCAGTAGGGCAATGACACTTGTCTTCGTTATTATAATTGAATGATAACAAAATAAAAGAAAATTTAGTATGCTGGTTGATTTCTTTTGAGGGTTCACACTAGTACCTTTGACTACAATAAAACATAAATGCAAGTAATCTTACGATCTCAAATCAGTTTGCCCTAAGAAATGTTAGCTTGTTTGTTACGAATGTTTATGAATTGCTTCTCCTCTAATTAATTATACACCCATTGATATTCTTACATTAAAATAGGGATGAAAATACTTAAAAGCATATATTAAAGTATTGTTCCAGTCTTAGCTAGTTCGTGTCTACGTACATCAAATTAAGAGCACCTCCATCAGCACTCCTTAGTAGGGGTCCTTAACAAAAAGTGGTGGCGGGCCCCACCACTTTTGTTAAGGACCTCTCCTAAAAACTCCAATTTAAGGAGCGGTCCTTGCACTATTTCGCGGACCCCACTGACACGTGGCGACCCACGATTGGTTGATTTTTAATTTTTTTTTTTTTTTTAAAAAAAAATCCAAAAAAAAAAAAAAAAAAAGTTAAGGACCCCAGGGGGTCCTTAACCGATGGAGGTGCTCTAAGAATCTGAAATGGTAAGAGTTATATGGACCTTTTGACAGTTTTGCAAAAGCAAAAAGAAACATTAAATATTTAATGAATCTTCATCAATGCGTAAGGAAAAAATATTGAATTTGCATAGATAGTAAAGTGAAATAATGAAATAATCTCAGATAGAAGAGTTTGAACTTCTTTATTGAACAGAATTATTTAATAACAAAATAGGAAAAAACTAAATTTTCTAACCCTTTCAAATGTCTTTCACACAAGTATGTAGCATTTTCTCTAGGCCAATTCCAAAATTAAAATTGCGGTTAACCAAGGCATATTTTCTATACCGTATAGCAATTGTCATTCAAAGATTACTTAATCCTTAACCTTCTGAGAGCTATAATTTAAAAGTTATAATCATCAGTTAGAGAAATTAATTTAGTTTTCTTAAAGTGGTTAAAGGTTGAGACGACTTTGTTGAGAGCTGAGCATAAAGTGACGACATATATTTATGTTATGTAGACGATGCAACTAATAGTCAAGTGCTTTAAGACTATTGAGCCATGTTTTACAACTCGTTCGTTAATTCACCTCATCAACTTGATTTCTACTTTTGCTTTAAAAGATCGTTCTTGAGTCATCATGGGTCTTGATAGTGGATCCTAATTACGCATACATTAATGCAATTAGTATATTTTCACCACTAGTGCATCACTTTGAAGTAAATGCAGTTAGTGCATCACTTTCAAATATTAATTGGTTTTCTCCATTGACCATTTTATTAATTGGCTTTCCTTTGGTGAAAATATACTAATTGCATACTAATTAGATATTGATGTTTACCAATATTAATTGGTTTCTCCATTGACCATTTTATTATTGGTTTGATTAATGGTTATTGATGTTTACCAATAATCAAAAAGTTTTTATTTATTTTTACCAAGTTTTGGTTGCAGCCGATTGCATTGCAGACGAGTGATTAAGAAAATAGTTTGTATACAAATAGAGATAACCACCATTGCTTAACCGTATAAACACACAATTTGGTTTTGCTCGGCTGGAGAATAAATTGTGTTTGTTGGTAGAATATCCGTTAATAAAAAAGAATGGAAGAAGAAAGCATAAACCAAACGTCATGGAAAAGGAAAAAAAAAACTAGTTAGTGTTGTTCCAGTCTTAGCTAGTTAGTGTCTACGTAGTATCGAGTTAAGAATCTGAAATGATAGTGGTATGGACCCTTTTGTCAGTTTTGCAAAACTAAATAAAACTATTAAATATTTGAATGAATCTTCATCAATTAGTAAGAAAAAGATTGGGTTTGCAGAGATATCAAAGAGAAACAATGAAATAATCTCTCACAATATAAATATAGAAGAGTTTCAAATTCTTTATTGTACAGTTTTTTTTTTTATAAAAAATGGTAAAAACTAAATTCATGTAAAACATTGAATAAGTTCAGCATGTCCCTTTGTTTTTAGCAAACATACTCCTAATTCAATGAATAATTTTACTTATGCCCCTCTAAAATATTTCTTTGCATCCGCCCTGATGTCTCATCACACAAGTATGTAGCATTTCCCTAAGCCAATCCTAAAACCAAATTTGCGGCAAACCAAGGCATGTTATACCGTATAGCAATCGTCATTCAAAGATTACTTAAACCATAACCTCCTAAGAGAAATTAAAGTGGTTTTCTTAAAGTGGTTAAAGCTTGAGAGTTTGTTGAAAGCTGAGCATAAAGTGACATATATCTTTGTTATGTAGACGATGCAACTACTAGTCAAGTAGTTTAAGACTATTGAGCCATGCAAGTTTCACTACTTTTGCTTTAAAAGATCGTTTATGAGTCATCATGGGTCTTGATAGTGGATCTAATTAATCATAAATGCAAATGCGATTATGTAAAATTCAGTATTATTGTAATGTATATATTATGTAATAGGAATGTGATGGAATGATATATTATTAATAGTATAACTGAATTCTCAAAAAAAAAACTGACAGCAATATTAGAGAATTGTGATATAGAACATGTATAGTATAGGAAAAATTTACATAGAACACTTATAAAATGATGTTTGGTGGGTCACACAATTTAGTGGATCCAATATTTGAAGGTACATATAATTTTATAAACTAGATTTGAACCTGCACATACGTGCTGACATATGTTTATTTTAAAAATAATATTTAAACTATAAAATCAATTAAAAGATACATTTTATATCAATTTTTAAGTATATGAAAATTTATATTTGTTGTTTTTTTTTGATGAAATTGTACTAATCATATATTAATCACTTATTTTGTTTATTTATTTAAAAATGCAACAACATATCAATGGTTTAATTCTAGAAATTATTTTTATATGAATTATTAGAAATTTTATTAATTTTTTTGTGTGGAATTTTTTTGTTTTCAAAATTTGTGTATGTGACCAAATTAAATTATTTAAATTATATTTTTAAAATATTGTTTTATTCAATATATTATATTTCAGTTTGGTGGTTTTATTTTTACTACAAAAACCAAACATAAAATGTTACAAATAATAAATTATTATTTGTTTTGTTTTATAAAAAATCAATATGATTATTTCAAAAAGAATTGGAATATACTATTTAATTTAAATTAATTACTGAAATATATAAAATTTGGTTTAGATTAAATATAATAAACAATAAAAATTAATAGCATAACGAAAATATATTTGGCTTTTTTTAGGAATGTTATTGTTTAGATATATATTGTTTATTTATTTTTTTAGGAAAATATCAGATATGAGTAAATTTATGATATTTAGTTAAATTTCTAATTAATGGTCTAACATAGACTTTGGTATGGTAGATAAAAAGTAAGATCCTAAATTAATAAATTAGATGTAAAATGAATAACCGTGTAAGGAGTTTCCATGATTGATCCAACATTGTTTGTTTCGAGTATACATTTAATTAAATTGTTAATTATAAATTAATGATTATGGCATTGCATTGTAGTTATCTCCAAACTTGCTTTAATAGTATAGATAATATCTGGTTTCTACTAAACTACAAAAGTAACCCTAACTACTTCACTTTTTAAAATAGACGGTTCATGACAGCGATCCTAATGACTTTTAGGTTGTTTTGTAGCGTCATGTATGAATGACGCAAAGACCATTTGAAAAGTACAATTCACAAATATACACGAAACATATACACCGCACGTCCGCAACTATAAAGAAGCTAAAAAGACTATGCTTCTTCTCATACTTCTTTCTCATCTCTTAACATAAACAGGAATCAGAGAGACAACATTATGGCACAGCCCTTTGTGTTCGTTCGCACTTACCCTGATGGATTCAGTGCCGAAAATATTCAGTTGCTGATGAGGGAGGTGTTACCACCCGCTCAAGATCTAACCTCTAAACCCCTGCCTCACGTAGCCATCGGCCTCGGATCCTCGGGTCGGACCTTCGTAGGCTTCGACGTGGAACTACCAGGTCTGCATCCAAGTTTCTCCATCCACGCCGAGCAGTTCCTAGTCGCCAACCTCGTATTCTTCAACGAGACAAAACTCGATTACTTAGCCGTCTCAAATGATGGCTCCAGCTACCACGCGCCATGCGGTCACTGCTGCCAGTTTCTTCAGGAGATCCGCAAGGCGAGTGAGATCAAGATCTTCACGGGCCCAAACGAACAATTCGTGCCCCTAGGGCGTTTCCTTCCCCAATCGTACAGCCTTCACAATGCCATCCAGGAACATGACCCTGACGTTCTCCAGCCGCGCAATAACGGCCTCACCCTCATAGATATCAGCGCAGAACAGTACAACCGTTATCGCGGTATGATAGGCTTGGCTCTAGCGGCGGCGAACTGGTCGTACGCGCCGTACACCAATGCTCCCTCGGGAGTGGTGCTGAGGGATTGCTATGGGAATATGCTCAGTGGATCCTTCATGGAATCGGTGGCGTCTAACCCTAGTCTAGGGCCAGTACAAGCCGCGCTGATTAACTACGTGACACTTACAGGCGGCAGACAGTTCGAGAAGATCGACCAAGTGGTGCTGGTGGAAACACGTTCAGGTTTTAGTCAAGTGGACGCGGCGAAGATTATTATGAAGAAGATAGCCCCCTCATCTTCTTTCGATGTCTTCCATTGTTCCCACCCTGCATAATGTTGGAAACGTAACGTGAATACAACTCCAAACCAAAAGATATAGTTGTTGGAAAAATTGATGCATATTTTATAACATGATGATAAGAAATATGAAAATGTTGTAAGGGAAACAAAACTAACCCAGTAGGTCAATGATACCTGTCTTCGTTATTATATTTCAATGATAATAAAATAATAGTTACATTATTATGATTTTTTTTCTTGATAATACTACCTTTTATTAAAGTCAAATAGTTATGAATTGCTTCTCCTATTCAAACACCGTTGAAATTGGTTTTAGACAGTATATTCACTTTGTATATGAGCTTAGGATAACATCAGAATGAAAATAATTAAAGCATACGTTAAAGTGTTGTTTCAGCCTTAGCTAGTTCTTGTCTAGGGAGGATCAAGTTAAGAATCTGAAATGGTAGTGTTATATGACCATTCTGTCAGTTTTGCAAAAGTAAAAAATTATATATATATATATATATATATTATTTGAATGAATCTTCATCAATGAGTAGGGAAAATATTGAGTTTGCAGAGATATCAAAGTGCAACAATGAAATAATCTCAAAATTTTGGAAGAGTGTGAAATTCTCCATTGAAAAGTTTTTTCATTAAAAATGATAAAACTAATTTTTGGAACCCTTAAAAATGACTCATACAAAAGTATATGTGTATCATTTTCCCTAAGCCAATCCTAAAAGACAAATTTGCGGTAAACAAATGCATATTTCTTATAGGTTATACCGTATAGTAATCGTTGTTTAAACTTTAAAGATTACATAAACCGTAACGTCCTGAGAGCTAGAATTTAAAAGTAATTATAATATCAGTTAGAGAAGTTAATTTGGTTTTCTCAAAGTGGTTAATGGTTGAGAGTTTGTTGAGAGCTGAGCATAAAGTGACATATATCTATGTTATGTAGACGATGCAACTACTAGGCTAGTGTTGAGAGCTGAGCCATGCATGCATGTTTTACTACTCGTTTGGCTTTCACCTCATCTACTTAATTTACTACTAGACAACAACAAAATTTAATCGTACTACTTTTGCTTTAAAAGATCGTTTATGAGTCGTCATGGGTCTTGATAGTGGATCTAATTATTCATATAATGCAAGTGTGATTAAGTATAAATTTCTTTAGTTTATTTGGTATCTACATTACTATTCAAACATCAAAATATCACTAAGTTGTAACTCGATTTGAGATGCCCATATAGTTTTTCTTGGTGTAAATGTATGCCCATATAGTCCTAGCTAATTTGCTTAAAAAGATCATTGGCGAGTCATCATGGATCCTAAGAGTCACAGTCACCTTTTAGTTTTTTTAGTTTTGGATTGTATGTGAAAACTACACGAAAGCTTTGTATACTGTAAAACTCCGATTCATGATGCATGAACTAGAAGATAGCCAACTCCGCATGTACTTTCACTGTCTTTTATATTTCCGACCCTGCCGGATCTTCTCAAGTCTAAACAGGTTGTCAAGTGCTTAAGACTTTTGAGCCATGCATGTTTTCACTACTCGTTTGTCGCCACCTTATCTACTACTACTCATACAATGCATGTGTGATTAAGCAAGACTATTGAATTACTATGTTTTAATTTTACCCTTCTGACATCACTTTCAAGCATACTTCTAATGTAATCCAAACTACTTTAAAGCAACTTTGCTTTTAAAGTGATTTCATAGGTCTTGATTGTTTATACAGTGACAATCTTATTTAGATTTAGTAACAGTGCATGTGCATGTGATATTGCCAGCGTACGAGGTAATCACTCCATTTAGCACACATATAAAAAAATAGTTAAGCTTGTAATTTCAAAAGCTTAAGTGTATCTATCACTATACAAATTCTAAATCGGATCCGTAAGTGATTAACAAAATAGTTTGTATTAACCACCATTACTTAACCGTATAAATTAAAACACGATCTGGTTTTGTTCAGCTGGAGAGTAAGTTTGTGTTTATTGATAAATATCCGTTAGTGACAAATGGAAGAAGAAATCAAACTTGTTAGCGGAAGAAAAAAAAACAAAAAATCGGGGCGTTCCGAGAATCGAACTCGGGACCTCTCGCACCCAAAGCGAGAATCATACCACTAGACCAAACGCCCATTTGATGAGTTTTTACATTACATGTTATTTGTCTATCATATTAAATCATAAAAATTAGGTTTTGCAAAGAGAGTGTATATATATATTGACCTAAAGCAGGCACTAGTATCGTTCGTGAGCTTGACATTTCCATTAGGAGATCATCGAAATGACAACAGTTCCAGGACAGTTGGTGTGGGAGATAGTGAAGCGAAACAACTGGTTCTTGGTCAAACAGTTCGGTAGAGGCAATGCCAAGGTTCAGTTCAGCAAGGAGAGTAACAACCTCTGCAACCTCAACTCCTACAAACACTCTGGTATTAAAAGTTGTCTGCTTTAGGTTAAAGTATGGATATTTTTGACTGTTAATCTTGTTTTGTCTCTTGTGGTAGCATCTCCTATGTATTAAAAAGACAGTGACCATTCAAGTAGCTGACATGGACCAAGGCGTAGTACTTGGAACCACAAAGACCAAGAAGCAGAACAAGCCTAAGCTCTCTGTTAACAAGTCTCTCCTCAAGGAGTTTCCAAGGATGGCTAAAGCTGTTGCTAATCAGGTATATAACTATAATCAATCATTGTTCGACATTTTTTTTTTTTCAAGATTGGTTAATTCACTTTGTTTGAGGCTACTTAGCTATTTTGAAGTGGTCTGCTCTATGTGCACTTGTGATTAATTTTGATACTTTAGGTTGCATTATAGATTTGGTTTTATGAGCTGTGATGAGAAAGCTAACACGTAATAAGATGACTCCTTTGTGGGGTGTCTCTTCTATGGAATATATTTGTTACGCTTGGCTTCTGAGCTAAACTTCTTACCTTCTGATTTCACTGTACCTTGTGTGTTGTTAGAGATTTTTGTATCAGAGATAACATATAAGAAGAGCTTCTTTGTGAAGTTCTTCAATGAAATATACTTGGCTTCTGAACTAATAATACGAGATAATGCATACTTTTAGTGTAAATCGTTTTTTTTTTTGTATAATTTTGTCAGGTTGTGGACAACTATTACAGGCCTGATCTGAAGAAGGCAGCACTTGCTAGGCTCAGCGTGATTAGCAAAGGCCTTAGAGATACCTTTTTCGTTATTAAACACTGGGAAGTTTATATATAGTAAAAAGGAGTTTGCCCTAGCAAAGCTCCCAGTCCCAGTTTTCGAGGTCCGCCGTCAGACATGCCTCTCGACGCCGGCGACACTGTAGCTCGCCGGCGTCGATCTCGCCCCTTCTCTTTCTTGCTTCTCATCACCTCTTTCTTCTTCATGGATACCTATTCTATGCGCTATGTTTCATCACCTCCAGTCCAAGCATTGTTTGGGTTGGCGGTTTCTTGCCGGAGTTGCTCCTATGTCTATACTGGCGCTGCTCTCTGCTACGGAGGTCCCTCAAGTCGCAAAGCTACTCATCGAGTCTTCACTGGCGTTTTGGGTCCCTTGTCCGTCAGATCTAAGACTCCACTGTCTGCAGAAGCGTTAAAGACGAGCTGTCGGCTAGATCTTCCGTTGCCTCCACCAGCGCTAATGTCTCGAGCCAGTCTCGGGCGTGAGGTCGTCTTTCCGCCCCATCTCCTCATGTCTCTGTCGCCTCTCCTCTTCACTTTCGCGTCTTTCCCATCCGAAACTCGTAGCTCCTCCACCGCTGACATACTCCGTCCTCTGCTTCTCATTGACGAAATCCAGTACCCCAGGACCTCAGTATCTGTTCGGCTTTGTCGCATCGTTGCTTCTCCGCCTCCTCCGCTATGTCCCTCTCCTCCTCCGGTAAAAGTCAATCCCGGACCGGTTCCGTCGTGCTGCATCGCGTCTTTATCATACCGGAGCCGAGATTCGACGTCTCGCCTCAGCACCGCTTTACCCTCTCCAACCGAGAGCTCTGGATCCGCCGCCGTCGGCACTACATCCCCACCACGCGACATCTCCAACCAAAACAAGGTCAAACGTCAAACCTCCTCGACATGGATTTGGGCTGTATTTGAAATGGGCTTTAGCCATATCTTTAGCTTCAAGCGGGCTCATTGCTTACTGGGTTTCCTACCTATATCCATTACTAATTTCAGCAGAGATTTTAATATCCAATCTAGGCAGCAAAAGCGAGACGTCTTAGCTGCCCTAGAAATCCTCGTCAAGCAACACTTGAGTCATAGCTCCTCCTACGAAGCATCATGCTTGTCCACGGACTGTTGTTTAGTCTCAGTCTATAGGGTTCACCTAGCCCAAAGCCGTGATGTTGTGCTTTATTCTGGTCTACTATTTTTTCAGCCATCACAGGTCAGTAGAGATGTCATAGTCCCTGCTGTGTTACTCATGAATATTAGAGTCAAATCTAGGCAAAACAAGCCTTTTTCTACAGCCGTTAGCTACGATTCTAGAGTCAATCACCTGCTCGTACCTGCTAGCAGTCTTCATCTCCTACAAAGTTCCATTCCGAACTCGAGACGAGCTCATCCTCCACTGCTACTATCAAATACATACACCTTAATTGAAGCAAAGGAGAGTCTGTCATCATTAAAGTTGGTACCTATCAACTGTTATCAAACCCTCTTAGGGTCCCCCGTCGCCGGTTCATATACCGACTTTAATATGTTCTTAGGAACATCCGTTTTAGGGTCTCAAGTGAAGCATCTCTACGAGTTTCTTCGCCCCTTTAACACTTCTATCTTTTATTTCGTTGTGGTTTTAGCTTATCGTTTAGCCGTTGAGTTTACCTCCGGTTGTAATGGTTACATTTAATTTAATATAAGTATTTCGTGAAAAAAAAAAAAGCAAAGGCCTTAGAGTCGCCAAGTCTGGTCCCAAGAGAAGAAACAGACAGGCCTGAATTATCCTCAACTAAATGAATATGTTACTTCTAAAGAAAGCTTGTTTTGAGAGTTTCAAACAATTCTTGTAGTTTAAAGATTTCCTCCTAAACAGCTGAGAGCTTTGCTTGAACACCAACTCCCTTGTCAACCCTTTTTCTCACAAAATGATATTTAATAATTATTTTAATTATGGTTACGGATAAATCTAATCTTTAAATCATTTGATGTTCCAATGAAAAAGGTAGAGTACAACACTGTACACAAAAGACCTTCATGTTTTTTTTACTTCAACACCTTAATGGCTCCATCTCTGCTGCTTGATATCACCAGTCTCCACTTCAGTTTCTACTGAGTCACGGTGACGACACCCTGTTGTGTCTATTGCAGCTTTTGCCGTTAGTTTTGTCGCCAGAGGCCGCCTATTTTCCTCTCCTGTCAAAGACAAACACAATTGCATAAATAAAGTTTCTCAAAAACTAAGGATTAGTGTGTTGCGGTTTATCTTGTCATCTATGAATTAGCCCAAAATTTTGGTTTTTATTTACATGAATGTAATCTATAATTTTCATAGCTACCACATCTCTACTATAAGGAGAGGAAAATTTCAAATGCTTTGATAAAATGAAAATAAATTAATTTCAATCGTATTTTGTACACAATGTTTACTTTTAGAGGTAAATTACATTGTATGTAGTAGTAAAAGGAATATAAACAGTGTTAAGCCAGTGAAATATATTAAAAAAAAAACTCAGCGAGGATCAATTACATGTATCATAATCAAATATTAGTATGTGTGTTGAAGTCTTTTCTTAATGTGTATTAATGCTATCGTGAATATTAGAAGTGTTTTTACTATTTTGAGATTCTACGTATGGAACTGTTAAACTCAATTGCATACAACTTTTTTGAAGATCATAAATGTAACTTTTTGAAAGCAGTATGCTACTTCTAAATCATCCAATTTTAGTTTTTATCGGGACTGACCTTGAACTAAATAAAGCTCATCCAACATCAATTCTAAGCGTTAACAATATCACTCGAAATACATGTTCAGTTTTTTACACCTGTGTAATCTCAATTCACTATGATCGTAGTTTCATCCGAAAAATAACTTACTATACTATAGTAACAAAAATGCAAACACAACTACCAGTAATAATTACTTTTAAATTTTTTTAAACAAATGGTTTTATAGAAACACATATATATAAGGAGACATTTAAATAAAAGATTATCATCTAATTAAGCTTATGATAATCTCAAGGGATGAAGATTGTCTTAAAGAGCAAAACAGCATGTTCAAAGCAAAAGAAACAACCCATACCATGTCTAAGAAACATCAAACAGAAGCAGTTAAACAATTAAACCAATGATATAATTCAACAGGAAAGGTAAGTACATCAACACACTCAACCTTTCCCCACATCTCACGCCCATTGCATCTTGATTCCAAAGAAATCTTTGCATACCAAATTGTGTTGCTTCGTTTGATAGGACCGATCCCACATAACTAAAAGTTGGCCACCACAGTTCACAAGTCCAAAGTCACTCCCAGTTTTTAAGCCTATTGTAGGGTGCTCACGCAGTTTTTCCAAACCCTTGATCTCCCTCCACTCTATACCCTCTTTCTCAAAGCCAGACCACATTAAGTAACCGTAGTGAGTGCAACCGTATATTATATCCCCAATCTTAACCCAAACCTGTATGGGACCCGATACGAAATTTGAATTATCTCTTACAAGTTTCCATGTACCATTTTTCGGCTCGTAAGAGTATTCCTTCTCACCTGCGGCTACGTAAAGTTTCCCTTCGAACGCAGTCACTATATAATAGTCATTATTTTTGTGTAAGTGATTACGTAAGTTGGCGCCAGGACCAGGCAAGGCTGACCAAGACTGACTTTTGATGTCAAATACCTCTATCCACTGGGCATTGTACTTGTCAATATCGCAACCTCCCATCACATATATTCTCTCGTCGAGTAAAACTGTTTCCGCATCCTCCCGTGCCACGGTCATGTTAGGGCCATCACGCCAAGTGTGACTCCGACAATCAAAGATCCGAACCGAGGAAGACGGTTTCTTGTAGGGTCCACCGATTACGTAGATGTCCGGACCAAACGTTTTCATGTAACATAGTTCGGGAAAATATCGGTAGAAGGGGAAGGTATAGGAACAACCGACATTACACTCGAGTCCCGTTTAAACCTAATATTCCCTCTCCGCTTGGTTCGTTTTTGGTTATTAGGTTTGGGCCGAAGACTAAACCAGCTCCCACCTGAGTGATAGGGCAACTTGAACAAGACATATACGCATGTCTCTTGGGCTCCTATCTGAGATCGCGTCTTGTAGATCTCCATAGATGATGATAAGAGAGAGTGGAATCTCTTTGAGACGAGAGAGAGCGATGGATAGTTCCATCTCGAGACACGGGCGAGAATGTTCTCTAATATTTCGTCTGGTAGTGAGGAAAAAGTTGACGGTGGCTCAGGAACCGTCTTGTTCTTTTGGGTTGGTTCAACTTCTTCGGAGGTCATGATCGGCCCAAGCTGCAGTATGGAGGCTGTGGAGACGGAATATGATAAAAATATATATAGGGTTAACAAACACGTTTAGGTCTTTAGATAAGTTGACGCATATATAAAGACTTTTTGGTGTTCTTATTGGATTGGGAGAATTTACTTTTTTTTCTTCATCCAAACAAAATTTATTCTTAATTATTTCTAATTTATTGGAAAAACAAAGATTTATCAATAAAAATATACATCAATAATTATGATTAATTATTTTAAAAGTAACTTATAAAGTCTTAGTAATATATCTCTATTATCTTATTTGATAAGTTAGTTTCTTACGTGTCATGATCACATTAATTTTCACTATGGTTGAGTATGAATGTACCTCTAATACTTTATAACATTTAATTACTATTATTAAATTATTTTTCTTTTTATTTGGCAGTTGATTAGATTTTAATTTAATTTAGTTTTTTTATTTTTTTCATTAACATATATCATAAAAATGAATATTTTACAATTTTTAAAACCAAAATTTTTAATAATGTGTATATATAATGTGATTTTTTAAAAAAGTTAAAAAAATAATGTGATTGCATAAAATATATTATTTTATATATATTTTATACATATAAATTATGGATACCTCAAGAAATATTAAAATAAAAATAGAATACTAACTAATTTTAACAATTTATTTTTTTTGTAAAAAAAAATATACGCATGAGATTTGAAATATCATCTTTATGTGATTTTTAACCAATCCACAATTTAGTTTATTTTGTTTCTTTGGTTCTCAAAAAATATTATGTTATACAAAATCTCACTAAAATATATTTATATATTTAAGAGACCAATCAATTTTAAATAGAAAATTAAAAATATCAAAATACTAATATATATAGAAACAAAATAAAAGGAGTAAGCTTTATACTCATAGAAAAAGAAGGTTGAGGATGACCAGAGACGAGGAGAACTCCGAATCAATCACATGGGATAAGGGTGATTTGCAGAAGGGGCATAATTATTTTACCACCAACCAATCAAAAGATCAAAATTTATTATCTTCAACCAACGATCCAAGAAAGATAGGAGTAGAGTTTTGCTCGAATTTGATTAAAGAAAACATCACAAAATCGTCATCGCGAAGTTAAAATCCGTTAAAAGAAAAAGAAAATCGATCAAACATCGAACTATATTACAAGGCAAAAAAATATCAATCTCTCCCCCTCTGTGGCAAATCTCTCCTAATCACTCCAAATACATGTTCAGTTTTCTTTTCTTCATAATATTCTTAAGAGTCACGCACACCTGCTTATTCTCAATACACTATTATTGTAATTTCATCTGAAAAGTAACCAAATACTGTACTATATAGTGTAAACTCTAATGCAAACACAACTACCAATAATAATTAGTGTATATGTAATTAAGCTTTGATGATAAATTTAACTTGACTTGTGAGGAACAACCAAATTAGAAGATTGTCTCTAAGAACAAAACAGCATGTTTGAACAATTCATACCATCTCTAAGAGGCATCAAACCAAAGCAGTTATATATCTAAACCATTCATATGATTCGACGGGAAAGGTAAGCACATCAACACACTCAACTTTGCCCCACACCTCACGCCCATTGCATGATCTTGATTCTAAAGTAATCTTTGCATACCAAATTGTGTTGCTTCGTTTGTTAGGATACGGATCCCACATAACTAAAAGTTGGCCACCAAAGTCCACCAGTCCAAACCGTCTCCCAGTTTTTAAACCTCTTGTAGGATGCTCACAGAGTTTTTCTAAACCCTTGATCTCTCTCCACTCTATACCCTCTTTCTCAAAGCCAGACCACATTAAGTGCCCCATGTTAGTGCAACCGTATATTATATCCCCAATCTTACCCCAAACCTGTATGGGACCCGATACGAAACTCGACTTCTCTGTTACAAGTTTCCATGTACCACTTTTCGGCTCGTAAGAGTATTCCTTCTCATCTGCGGCTAAGTAAAGTTTCCCTTCGAACACAGTCATTATATAATATTCATTATTTTTGTGTAAGTCGGCGCCAGGACCAGGCAAGGCTGACCAAGACTGACTTTTGATGTCAAATACCTCTATCCAATTAGCATAATACTCTTCAATATCGCAACCTCCCATTACATATATTTTCTCGTCTAGTAAAACTGTTTCCGCATCCTCCCGTGCCACTGTCATGTTAGGGCCATCACGCCAAGTGTGACTCCGACAATCAAAGATCCGAACCGAGGAAGACGGTTCCTTGTAGGGTCCACCCATTAGGTAGATGTCCGGACCAACCGTTTCCATGTAACATAGTTTGGGAAAAGAATCGGTAGAAGAGGAAGGTATAGGAACGACCGACAGTACACTCGAGTCCCGTTTAAACCTAATCTTCCCTCTCCCTTTGGTTCGTTTTTGGTTATTATGTTTGGGCCGAAGACTAAACCAGCTCCCACCTGGGTGATAGGGCAACTTGAACAAGACATAGACGCATGTTTCCTGGGCTCCTACTTGAGATCGCGTCTTGTAGATCTCCATAGATGATAAGAGAGAGTGGAATCTCTTTGAGACGAGAGAGAGCGATCACTACAAGAAAACAGCGTTATTCCGACGGCCAAATTCGTCGGAATTTCGTCGGAATACGTTAATTCCGACGGTATTTCGACGAAGGAGTTCGTCGGAAATATCTCGTCGGAAAAAAGTTTTTCCTCGGAATTTCGTCAGACATTCCGAGGAAATTACGAGGAACACTTTCGTAGGATATTTCCTCGGAATTGCCTCGGAAATTCCGAGGAAGTGTTTCCTCGGAATATTCCGAGGAATCCTTTCCTCGGAAAGGTCCGAGGAAATAAAAACCCTCGGAAATACCCTTATCCGAGGAAATGATGTCCTCGGAAATTTCCGAGGAAATATATTCCTCGGAAATTTCCGAGGACAATTGTTCGTCGGAATTTTCCGAGGAAGGTGTTTCCTCGGAATAATCGTAAATTGTTTTTTTAAAAAAATATAATTTATATATTTTGTATTTTTAATTTAATTTTTAAAAATAAAATTTAAACCCAAATAATAGAAAACATATATTATAATATTAAAAGTTTTACAAATTAAAAGAAAAACATTAAACAAGTTTATTAAAAAAAAAAACACAAACTAAAAACGGTCGGGGAACATCTGTCTCATCATTTCCATCATTTGCGCACTCGCCCTCTCTGCTGCGTCCACTTTAGCTTGTTGGGCGGCCATCTGGGTCTCCAATGCTGAGATCCGGTCATCCTTGTTCTGTAGTTGCTCCATAATTGCTGGATCAACAAAGGGCACCGATGAAGAAGAAGCAACCGACGGAGATCGACGACCCAAACCGAACAAACGCCCTTTTCTCTTTGGAACCGCCTGAAAAGAAAACATAATGATTTTAGTAGCAGTAAAGATAAAAAAAAATAAAAATATAGTAAAAATAAAAATGAAGTTCTTACCGATTCAACAAGCTCGTTTATTTGATCTCGAGACAGGTTGCTGGAACCAGCAGTAGTGGCGTCCTCATCAGAGACAAGCTGAGAGAGGCGGAACTCTTCTTCATCCTTCTGGCTTTGGACCAGGTCGATCACCTCCCTCACAACACCATCAGAAATCTCGCCGGTCTTTTTGTTGGTATACGCCATCCTCATTAGGGCGAGATCATCAACCGGCACACCATCATTTTCTTCCGCCTAAAAAATGTAAGAAATGCATTAAAAATTAAAATAAAAATGTTTAAAGATTTGAAATACAAATTAGATTTAACTTACCATTCGATCTCCGAGAGTGTGAATACTCTGGGCACCCAAGTTGTGCTTGAAGATGCCCTTCCCACGACGCTCGCTCTTTCGGTTGCCAGAGTTGGTCACCGATCGGTCTTGGGACGTCTCCTTCTCCCAGTGTTGTATCAACTCCGCCCATACCGTCTCGTTAATCGATTTCGGTGTCTTTCCTTTGTGCCACTTCTGCTTCCACTCATATATTTGCTTCCCATAATTATCCATGACTTTCTGGGTGAAGTGGTGACGGATGAAGTCTGTCTGATCAGAATTCCAGTTGAATTCTTGCTGAAAAATACACAATTAGTAAAAAAAATTATGTTAAAGATTACAAAATAAGTTAAAAAATATTAAAATTTACCGCAAACTGACGGAACCACATTTCCCGCTCCTCAGAAGGAAAACTTAAGAAGGTAGGATATCCCCTCTGGAGGGTCGAGTACATCATCCCGTTCTAATTGGTTCTTCTAACCTATCCGCAGTCTGAGGTTCGCTAGTACTACCATATTCATAATCAGTTTCTCCATGATGATACCAAATTTTGTAACTACGTGTAAACCCATTCAAATATAGATGTTTCCAAACATCCCACTTTTTTATAACCTTCTTATTTTTACAAATAGAGCAAGGACATCTTAACATACCCGTTTTCGCTTCCGGTTGTCGTTGAATTAGCCCCATGAATTCGGTTATACCTTCTTGATATTCATCCGTAAGCAAACTCGTGTTAGGATCCATATGAGGTCGATCCATCCAAGAGCGATAATAATTTGAAGAAGACATGATTTTTAGAATATATTTCGTGTGTAAAGTGAGTGAGAAGATGAAAAAATGAGTGAAAGAAGAGGGTGAGGGGTGCTGGTATTTATAGAAGAAACACTGTCGGCATTTCCGACGAAATTCCGACGACTCCTCGGAATTTCGTCGGAATTTTTCAACGGCTACCACAACGGCTCTTTTAACGGATAGATTCCTCGGAATTACGTCGGAATAAAACCGACGAAATACAGTTCCTCGGAATGTCCTCAGTATTTTCCGACAATTATACTTTCCTCGGAATTTCGTCGGAAATTACCGACGAAATTCCGAGGAAATGCGATTTTTTTGTTTCCTCGGAAATTTGTCGGAATGCCGTCGGAATATTCCGAGGAAATGTGTCTCCGTCGGAATTTCCGTCGGAATATGCCCTGTTTTCTTGTAGTGGATGGATAGTTCCATCTCGAGACACGGGCAAGAATGTTCTCTAATATTTCGTCTGGTAGTGATGAAAACGACGATGGTGACTCATGAATAGTCTTCTTCTTCTGCATTGGTTCAACTTCTTCGGAGATCATGATCAGCCGAAGTTGTAGTATGGAGGCTGTGGAGAGGGAATATGATAAATATATATGTATAGGGCTAACAAACACGTTTAGGTCTTTAGATAAGTTGACGCATATATAAAGACCTTTTGGTGTTCTTATTGGATTGGGAGAATTAATTTTTTTGTCTTCATCCACACAAAATTTATTCTTAATTATTTATAATTTATTGGAAAAACAAAGATTTATCAATACAAATATACATCAATAATTATGATTAACTATTTTTAAAGTAACTTATAAAGTCTTAGTAGATATATCTCTATTATATTATTTGATAAGTCAGTTTCTAAAGTGTTATTATCACATTAATTTTCATTATGGTTGAGTATGAATGTATCATTAATACTTTTAAAATATTACATTTAATTACGATTACTAAAATTATTTTTCTTTTTATTTGGCAGTTGGTTAGATTTTAATTTAATTTATTTTTTTGATTTTTTTCATTAACATATATCATAAAATGAATATTTTACCACTTTTAAAACCAAATTTTTTAATAATGTTTATATATAATGTGATTTTTTTTAAAGAAGTTAACAAAATAATGTGATTGCATAAAATATATTATTTTATAATATATTTTATATTTTTATACATATAAATTATGGATACCTCAAGAAATATTAAAATATAGAATACTAACTAATTTTAACAATTTATTTTTTTTGTAAAAAAAATATACGCATGAGATTTGAAATATCATCTTTATATTACTTTATGTGATTTTTAACCAATCCACAATTTAGTTTATTTTGTTTCTTTGGTTCTCCAAAAAATATTATGTTATACAAAATATCACTAAAATATATTTAGGGGGTGTTAGTGGGAGTAATATTTATAAAAAGTTTGTTGATTTTAAAAGTTGGGAGATTTGTTGAATTTGGAAAGAGTTGAGAATTTTATATATTGTGAAAATCTAGGAAAATAAATTGCCATAATGACTTTAAGAATCTAAGGGATATATGTAGTATTATTAAAATCTTGTTCTATGAGTTAAATATTTAAGAATACAACTCCCAATAACATTAACTTTAATAGAATTATAGAATCATTAAAATGCAAACTTTTTGAATAACAAATGATTTTGTAAAGAATTATAAAATCATCACCCCAATAACAATAGATTTTAGTGAGAATTTAAGAATTTATAAACTAATAACACTAGACTTTTCAAATTCTTACAATCATTATAAATGTAACTCCCACTAACACCCTTATATATTTAAGAGACCAATCAATTTTAAATAGAACATAAAAAAATATCAAAATACTAATATATATATAGAAACAAAATAAAAGGAGTAAACTTTATACTCATAGAAAAAGAAGGTTGAGGATGACCAGAGACGAGGAGAACTCCGATTCAATCACATGGAATAAGGGTGATTTGCAGAAGGGGCATAATTATTGTACCACCAACCAATCAAAAGATCGAAATTTATTGTCTTCAACCAACGATCCAAGAAAGATCGGAGTAGAGTTTTGCTCGAATTTGATTAAAGAAAACATCACAAAATCGCCATCGCGAAGTTAAAATCCGTTAACAGAAAAAGAAAATCGATCAAACATCGAACTATATTACAAGGCAAAAAATATCAATCTCTCCCCCTCTGTGGCAAATCTCTCCTAATCACTCGAAATACATGTTCAGTTTTTTTTCTTCATAATATTCTTAAGAGTCACGCACACCTGCTTAATCTCAATTCACTATTATTGTAGTTTCATCTGAAAAATAACCAAATACTATACTATAATGTGTAAACTCTAATGCAAACACAACTACCAATAATAATTAGTGCATATGTAATTAAGCTTTGATGATAAATATCACTTGACTTGTGAGGAACAACCAAATTAGAAGATTGTCTCTAAGAGACAAAACAGCATGTTTAAACAATTCATAAGAGGCATCAAACAAAAGCAGTTATACATCTAAACCATTCATATGATTCGCCGGGAAAGGTAAGCACATCAACACACTCAACTTTGCCCCACACCTCACGTCCATTGCATGATCTTGATTCTAAAGAGATCTTTGCATACCAAATTGTGTTCCTTCGTTTGATAGGATACGGATCCCACATAACTAAAAGTTGGCCACCAAAGCCCACCAGTCCAAACCGTCTCCCAGTTTTTAAACCTCTTGTAGGATGCTCACTCAGTTTTTCCAAACCCTTGATCTCTCTCCACTCTCTACCCTCAACCTCAGACCACATTAAGCAACCGTAGTAAGTGCAACTGTATACTACATTCCCCATCTCATACGCAGCATATATGGAATCTGATTTGCTGTGTAAAACTGTGTGCGCATTCTCTCTAGCCACGGTCACGGTAGGGGAATCACGCCAAGTGTGACTCCGACAATCAAAGATCCGAACCGAGGTAGACGGTTCCTTGTAGAGTTCATCGATTATGTTCATGTCCGAACCAACACTTTCAAAGTAAAGTCGATCGAGAAAAGAATGTGTAGAAGAGGAAGGTATAGGAACAACCGAAAACCTACTCGAGTCCCGCTTAAACCTAATCTTCCCTCTCCGTTTGGTTCGGTTTTGATCATTAGGTTTCGTCCGAAGGCTAAACCATCTCACATATGGGTAACGGGGATACCTTAATAAGACATAGACGCATGTTTCATCGGCTCCTATTTGAGATCGTGTCTTGTAGATCTGCATAGATGATAAGAGAGAGTGGAATCTCTTTGAGACTAGAGAGAGCGATGGATATTTCCATCTCGAGACACGGGCAAGAATGTTCTCTAATATTTCGTCTGGTAGTGATGAAAACGTTGACGGTGGCTCAGGAACCGTCTTGTTCTTTTGGGTTGGTTCGACTTCAGCAGAACTCATGATGATCGGCCGGCCAAAGTTACAGGTGAGGAAGGAGAGAAATATGATCTATATAGGGTTTAAGTAAACGCGTTTAGGTCTCTAGAATAGTTAACACATATAGACCTTTCAGTAATTATTGGATTGGTTGTTTGGATGATTATTTTTTTCTAAACCTAATCGACTAATTATTTATACATTTAAAAAGTATATATTGGAAAATGAAGATTTATCAGTACAAAATATCTGTAATTATTTTAATAATTTTAAATGTAACTTACAAAATCTTTGTAGATAAAATATAATAAAATCTATATAAAGTAATAATATTTAGATTTTATGAAGAAAATAAGGATATATCAATGGAGAATTTTCAAAAATACCACTTTCCTTGTACCACTTTTTATTTTTACCTTCATTAAAGAGACATTTACAAAAATACCACTTTTTTAAGAGGTAATTTTTTAAAAAATTAATTAGAATCCTAAATTTTAAATTCTTAAACCCTACCCTCACCTTATACCACCCCTTAACTCTAAACCCTAAGTCACTAATTAACCCAAGAGTTATAAGTGTGTTTTTTCCTCTTAAAAATAAGGGTAAAAGTGATTAGGATATTTTTGAAAAGTGTTACAAGGAAAGTGGTATTTTTGACAATTTCTCAATATTAATTAAAGAGAGAGAAAAAGTAAGGGAGAGTTTATTTTAATTTTTCTCACGTCAGTGACTTCCCGGCTTTGAAATTATTTCTTTGTTTCTTTTATTTTTTTATGACAATTCTCTCAAATAATATTTTTTTAGTTTTTGTTACCAATATAGTTTTTAAGAAAAAATGATCGAAACAGCTTTTTTTTTTCTTAAAAAAAAATTTAATTTTAATTTTAAATTTCACCTCCAAAACTATAACCCCTAACTTTAAATCTTAAATCTAGATTAGTTAATCCTATTGATATAAATATATATTTACACTTTTTAATAAAATTTATAATGTTATTTTTGTGACAAAAACATTTTTAACGTTATCCTAGTATATTTCTCATATTTTATTTGTATTTGTTAGTATTTACTTTTGTTGGTGTTTAAAGATTTTCCGGATACTTTGTTTCCCCCTTTACTTTTGTAATTGAAGAAGATATATCAGTTTCATTCTGGTTTTTGTTATAATGGTTATCACTAATTTGTTGAATAGTTCCAGAGCAAATTTTATTGAAGTGGCTTCTTTCTGAACCAAAAAAAAAACTGTTTTTATTTAGAGGATTTTTTTTCATGTAGACAATGAACGTAGTTGAATATAGTTGTGATGTGAAAAAACATTTAAATGTTGTCAAAAGGTGTAAAACAATATCATTATTTTATCAGAAAAAAAAAATTGTTCTGGTATTAGTATATTGTCAAAAAACCAACCTTGGTATGAAACTCATCATGTAAGCAATGTACGTAGTTAAATATAGTTGTGATGTGAAAAAACATTTAAATGTTGTCAAAAGGTGTAAAACAAGATCATCATTTTTCTGTTTACATTGACAAGAAATTTGTCATTGATAATATCCGATTGCTTGAAATTTAAACATTCTTATAATATATATAATTGTTATGATAGAAATCTTATATACTTTGTAGATATACTGATATTTCTTTTGCTAAAAATATATACTGAAGCCTCAATTACAAAAAAAAAAAAATATATACTGATATTAATTCAAATCAACAGTGAATTATTCTAATTGTATTTACAAATAAAAATTTCCATCTCTTTCTCAATTTTTTCCCCTCATTTTCATTTTTTATATTTCTCTCATTTACTCCCATATTACCAATCAGAATCTATATGCCTTGAAAGTTCTTGTATCTCTCTTGATTCTGAACCTAGTAGATTTGACATGACGTGGAAAATATCTCCTAATCACTCGAAATTAATACATGTTCAGTTTTTTTTTTCATAATATTCTTAAGAGTCACGCACACCTCTTTAATCTCAAATCACTATTAATGTAGTTTCATCTAAAAAATAACCAAATACTATACTATAATGTGTAAACTCTAATGCAAACACAACTACCAATAATAATTAGTGCATATGTAGTTAAGCTTTTATGATAAATATCACTTGTGAGGAACAGCCAAATTAGAAGATTGTTTCGAAGAAGAAAACAGCATGTTTGAACAACTCATACCATCTCTAAGAGAGTTAAGATTCAAGATAGTAAATCTCAACTCGTCACACCGAATAACAACCTTACAATAGCACTCAAGAATCAATTTTATCTTCTCGATAACAATTGCTTCTCTTGCGAATCCTCACACACGAGAATCGCCTCAAGGTCTAAACCTCCAATACTAAAACAATGATCACAATTCGGGTGATGAATTCAAATGAATCAATTACAATACTATATAACAGTCTACTGAATCGTAACTGCCAAAGACTCTAATTGACTTCACTTCTTTATTGACTTCTATCCATAAGAAGTTCCGTACTCTTCCTCTTGTTTCAGCACTTCCTCGGCTTCCATAATCTTCTTCCCTTATTTCTTCTTGGAGTAGTACACTTGCATCAGTGTATCAAAGAGGCATCAAACAAAAGCAGTTAAACAACTAAACCAATCATATGATTCAACAGGAAAGGTAAGCACATCAACACACTCAACTTTGCCCCACACCTCACGTCCATTGAATGATCTTGACTCTAAAGTAATCTTTGCATACCAAACTTTACTATTTCCCGTGATAGGAGAAATGGGATGCGGATCCCACATAACTAAAAGTTGGCCACCAAAGCCCACCAGTCCAAACCGTCTCCCAGTTTTTAAACCTCTTGTAGGATGCTCACAGAGTTTCTCCAAACCCTTGATCTCTCTCCACACTCTACCTTCAACTTCAGACCACATTAAGCAACCGTAGTGAGTGCAACAGTATACTACATTCCCCATCGCATACGCAACATATATGGAATGTGATATGAACCTCGCTTCCTCTCTTACAAGTTTCCACGTACCATTCTCCGGCTCGTAAGTGTAGTCCTTGTCTACTGCCGCTACGTAAATTTTCCCATTGGAAATATTAATTACACAATGCTCACTGTTTTTGCGCAAGTGATTACGTAACTCGTCTTCATCGTCAGCGTCAGGACCAGGTAAGGCTGACCAAGACTGACTTTTGATGTCAAATACCTCTATCCACTGGGCATTGTACTTGTCAATATCGCAACCGCCCATCACATATATTTTCTCATTGAGTAAAACCATGTGTGGATTCTCTCTAGCCACGGTCATGTTAGGGCCATCACGCCAAGTGTGACTCCGACAATCAAAGATCCGAACCGAGTAAGACGGTTCCTTGTACGGTCCACCCATTATGTACATGTCCGAACCAAAATTTTCGATGTAAAGTCGATCGGGAAAAGAATCTGTGGAAGAAGAAGGTATAGGAACAACCGAAAATCCACTCGAGTCCCGCTTAAACCTAATCTTCCCTCTCCGTTTGGTTCGGTTTTGATCATTAGGTTTCGTCCGAAGGCTAAACCAGCTCGGACATGGGTGATAGGGCAACTTGAACAAGACATAGACGCATGTTTCTTGGGCTCCTATTTGAGATCGCGTCTTGTAGATCTCCATAGATGATGATAAGAGAGAGTGGAATCTCTTTGAGACGAGAGAGAGTGATGGGTAATGCCATCTCGAGACATGGGCAAGAATGTTCTCTATGATTTCGTCTGGTAATGATGAAAACGTCGACGGTGACTCAGCTTCTGCGGAGGTCATGATATCTATCAGCTGGCCGAAGTTGCAATTGAGGCTGTGGAGAGAAAATATGATGAACTAGTTTAGTTCTTAGCCCTAAAAACCTTTTTGGTATTTATACCATTCTAACATTGTAAATATATGATATAAGAACGATTCACTTATATCAATATATAATAGTTTCAATATTAAATGTGAAATTTTATATGGAAGTAAATGTAAACAAAAGAGTTTAACATTATTATTCTCAATTTTTTTTATAAATTATACGTTTTTTTAGAAAGATGATAAACGTATGCATCTTATCATCAATAACACGTTCAAGCTTAGTATATGATTTGTGTTCTTTGTAGAAACCTTTATCTTTAGTTAAGAGTCAACAAATTAACTGGAACGGTTAAAGAATGCAAGATTTCATATGATTTTTTTATGCATTGAGTGGAGATTGTACCTTTAAGTAAAAAAAAAAAAGAGCAGAGATTCTTGTCTCATTGCAAAAAAAAAAAGAAAAAAACAGAGCACATCAAGTGCACTTCTCCTGTTTCTCCAACAAATGCAACCACATGGACAAGTTGAAGTCCAGGTAGGTAACAACAGTAACTTAACTGTAATCATTGGAGGAACCAAGAAATGGTGTGTTGCGTCATCACAAGCTGCCAGTGACCGAACTGCCGAGCGCATTGGACTGGGGTTGTGGTCCTGGCAATGTTGATTGTTCCGCTGTTCAACCAAACCAACCTTGCTTTGAGCCAGACATTGTTCTCTCACACGCATCATATGCTTTCAACACTTACTATCAGCAGAGTGGACTTACCAAATCAATATTATTAACATATTTTATAACGTATGATAAATTTAAGGTTTATACATCACTTTATTAGAAAGATATGTTTAGATTTCTTGGGTTTAATTTTTTTTTGTTCCAAACAGATAAATGCCATACAGAATCAGGTAATATTACAAAATATATTCCAGGCATTATCAGAAGTTACAATTATTTGCAAGCGCAGGTTAATTAATATCAAATCTCCAAAATCATCTAGTCATTAGGACTATTAACTGAATGCATGAAAAAAACTTTATAAAATCTAATTTTTGAAACAAGACAAAAAACATAAATACTCTCACACAGTACTTTCTTTGGGAATGGTTGATGTATTCTTGGGGATACCAAAACATTAAATATCAATCCAATAACAATCATACAAAAAATGCATTTATTGTCTTTCCTGACTTTCATGTCATCTTAGCTAAGCAGTGACCCATTGTCCAAAAAAAAAGAAGCTGAGCACTAACCATTGACCCAGAGATTATGGGGATGGTTAGGAGATACTGTGGAAGCTGTGGACAGCTAATTTTATTTCTATAATCTTCTTTTGAAACATGCTTTTACTTTTAAAATTGAATTTAAAACCAAAACATTATTAAAAATATATATATTAACTTTAGAAATCAATTTCTCTACAGATTTTGAAGTTGATCTTTTAGCAAGAGATGCTCTATCTTTGTATGAACAAGAGGTGGTTGAGGTTAATTTAATACCCCACCTAAGAAAGTGAAGTAATAAATGGTAGTTTGTGATAAATAAAAAGAAGAAATCCAAAGACATAGCTAAAAATCTAAAGCATAAATTTTAGTGCAAAATTTATCAACCAATCAAATCCTTATGTAAACTAATCCTTAACAAGTAAAAAGAGAATAAATAAAAAAAAAAGAAAAAAGTAAATAGAAAGTAAATCTCTACCTTTGGGGAGTTACATAAGCACAGAAAGCAAGAGATAAAAAAAGACTTTCTGGGAAGTCAAATTCGTACACAAAGACAAAAGATCTATATCTTACATGACATATGATTAAGTTTTGTATCATAATCTTATCAAAGTGTGGACCCCACAAAGAAAGTAAACTCCGAGATCTTCTGTTCTAGCGACAGTAGTAAGATACAAAAACTTGGCTGATTCTTTAAGCGTACGGATAAGTTAGTAACGTAATTCACTTCTCTCTATAAAAATTTTGGATAAGTGCAAGAAGAAGAAGAAGAAGAACCAAACGAATTAACATGGAAGACGATAGAAGAAGCAGAGCGCATCATCCTCTGTTGAGCACGAAGAAGAGACAAGGAGGAGGAAGCTATAACCATGGCTTCTCGCAATCTCAGATTCGAACTCTCGCCGTCATATGTCAAACTCTCCTCCCTCCTCTGCCAGAGACCACCGCAGAGGAGAAAGCTGTTGATTCCTTCAACGTAGCCTCCGGTTCTCAGCCACCGTTCACCGACGAGGTTCCTTCTCTCTCTCTCTCTCTCTAGTGTTGACTTTCTGAAATCAAGATCCTGCTGCGTATGATTAAGGGCAATAGCTTTTATAGATTATGTTTCTTATCTACTTTGGTTCGGTTTTGTTCTTATCTTTGTACCTCTGGCTATAGTATTTATCAATATTTTAAAAAAATATTACTGTAATTAGTCTTTTTATATGGATTAATGTTTAGACGGATGCCTATTACCACTTAAAAACATTTTAGTGCTTATGAGTGCAGCTGATTTGTTTTAGAAATATCGTTTGGGTCGGTCTTGTTCTTATCCTTTTACCTCTGGCTATATATAGTACTATCAATGTTCAAGAAATCGTTAGGCGATTAGGCGGGTAGAACGTTTTTTAGAAGAATCATTTTGTTTAATTATGTTTATTAGAACATTGGTACTATGTGTTGTTGTTTTTACTGATTTCTCTCTAGGTAGCTGAGATGATAGTGAAGAATGGGAGATCAGAAGCAGTGAAGGTTCTTAGAATCATATTGACCATCTTATCATATAGATTTGGAACTTTATTTCTTTGTGGCTCTCTCTGTCTTGCTAAGGACTGGCCTTTTGTCCTTAAATTCTCTGAGCTTTCATTGGACAGAAGAGAAGAGATCCTGAGGATGTGGTCGAGACAGAGTGGTCTCTTCCTTCCTCTTCGTATCACTTTCTTTCTTACAAAATTCTACACTCTCTTCTCCTTCTTCTCCCAGAGAGATGAGAATCTGAAGAACCCTGCATTAGAAGCAATAGGCTACTCTATTGACACAACAGAGATGAGCAAAGATGACGAGATGCCAAGACCTCTCACTAAAGGGATCATTGAGACCAAGAACGAGAGTGACGTTACCATCAGACAGTCTCTAACTCAAAAAGGTGTTCATGTCGCTAGAGATGATGGTGACAACATGCATAGGATCAGATGCGATGTAGTTATTGTAGGCTCGGGAAGTGGAGGAGGTGTTGCAGCTGCAAACCTGGCGAAAGCAGGATTAAAAGTCTTGGTTCTTGAGAAAGGAAACTACTTCACAGCTCAGGACTATTCTGGTTTAGAAGGTCCTTCTATGCTCGAGCTATACGAGAAAGGTGGGCTTATGACTACAGTTGATGGTAAGTTCATGGTATTAGCTGGTTCAACAGTTGGAGGAGGAACAGCTGTTAACTGGTCGGCGTCTATAAGAACACCGGACCATGTTCTGCAAGAATGGTCGGAAGAGAGTAAGATCAAGTTCTTTGGTAGCCAAGAGTATCAGTTAGCGATGGATGAAGTTATTAGAAGACTCGGTGTTACGGAAAGATGCGTTAAAGAAGGGTTACAGAACCAGGTTCTGAGAGAAGGGTGTGAGAGACTAGGGTTAAAGGTAGTTTCGGTTCCAAGAAACTCACCAGAGGATCATTACTGCGGTTCTTGCGGGTATGGTTGTAGAGAAGGTAGCAAGAACGGTACAGACAGGACCTGGCTTGTTGATGCTGTGGAGAATGGTGCAGTGATCTTGACAGGTGTCAAAGCTGAGAGGTTTGTTCTCACAGACAACACTAGTAGTAGCAGTAAGAAGAAGAGAAGATGTGTGGGAGTTATAGCGAGTTCTGTTGGAGGAAAAATTGAGAAGAAGTTCATAATCGAAGCTCGAGTGACAATTTCATCAGCTGGCTCGTTATTGACACCGCCTTTGATGCGTTCAAGTGGGTTAGAGAACAGGAACATAGGGAGGAACCTAAAGCTGCACCCGGTTCTCATGACATGGGGGTACTTCCCAGAGAACGGTTCTGAGTTCTCTGGAAAGATGTACGAGGGAGGGATCATCACATCAGTCCATCATGTACATGATGCTGAATCTGGTTGCAGAGCGATACTGGAAACTCCACTAGCAGGACCAGCTTCATATGCTGGGCTGAGCCCGTGGGTTTCAGGAGCTGACCTTAAGGAGCGGATGATTAAGTACGGAAGGACAGCTCATTTGTTTGCTCTTGTTAGGGACTATGGCTCTGGTGAGGTTATGAAGGAAAACGAGGTTACGTACAGGACAAGCAAGAAAGATAGGGAGAATCTGAGGGTAGGGCTGAGACAGGCTTTGAGGGTTTTGGTTGCAGCAGGTGCAGTTGAAGTCGGCACATATAGGTACGTCATTCTACTTCAGAGCCGGTCCACATGAGGCCTGCAGTTTTGAACCAAACCGAACTTGCCCAACCAAACCAAACAAAACTTTTAGTTAGTTCGGTTACAAGTTTGGTTCAGTTCAGCCGGTTTATAAAAAAAATCGGTTATTGGTTCGGTAATCAATTAATTTGGTTTTTCTAAAAAAAAATTGTTAACCAAATTTCGAAACGAACTAACTGAATTAACCAAAATTTTGAACCAAAATTTTGAACCAAACTAACTAAACTACCCGAATTTAACCAACTTTAGTCAAATCTTTAACCGAGATATAACTTCAAAACTTCTATTAGTTTTGTTAAAATATATTTAAAACTGAACTACTCGAATACTGAACCAAACCAATTTTTTCTGATTCAGCTCGGCAAGATTTTGGTTGAACCAAATTACTTGAACCTGCATACCTAATTCACATAATCATAGGCCCTCAAAAAGTTTTCTAAAAAATATTAAAATCCCTACTAAATCGTCTATATCTTCCAAAAATTTCCTGCTCTATATGTCCGTTAAAGATTGGTACGAGGTAGTATTTCTTTTATGTCGCGTCACTATTGGATTGTGCAGGAGTGATGGACAGAGGATAAAGTGTGAAGGGATCACAAGAGAAGCCATGGAAGAGTTTCTAGACAGCGTTGATGCGGTTGGTGGGGTTAGCACAAAGGGAGAGCACTGGACGACATACTTCTCGGCTCACCAGATGGGTAGTTGCAGGATGGGACGCACGGCTGAGGAAGGTGCGGTGGATGAGAAGGGTGAGAGCTGGGAAGCAGAGGGACTGTTTGTTTGTGATGGGAGTGTGTTGCCATCAGCTGTTGGAGTGAATCCAATGATCACCATTCAGTCTACTGCTTACTGCATCTCCACAAGGATAGTTGCGTCACTGACAGAAAGCAAGAACTGAAAGTATCTTTTGTTCATGAAAGATTTTAGATTCATACTGAATAAGTAAGTGTTCCTTGCAAAAAAGGATTGTGGTGTTATATACGTTTCTGCAATGGTACTTTAAAGGATTTATAACAATTCTTTATTTTTATAATATGTATTATTTAAAATAATATATCGATTTTTTTTCCACTAAATCAGAGTAGACCTGAAAAAGATTTTGCGCTCTTGGGAAGTATGATCTTGAAGAAATAAACAAACACTATCGGTTTCAAATCATTCGTTCACACAGGTCTATCTTATAGGAACAGCACTAAAAACAGAAAGATAACATAAATCATTACTTGGGAAATTCTAATAATACGATCATTAAATCTAATTTGTCCGAATCTTTTGATGATATGGACTCTCTAGACACAGATACAAGCTTCGATAATCGAATATGGATTCATTAACTTCGTTCATCCAAATTAGCAAAACTTTAAAACTCTTGTTCATATATTGAATAACTCGTGTTCTGTTTATACATATCGATCCTCGAAGGTCTCTTTTCAGTCACTTGGACCAATTCATCAGCCGTGCGATAGTGTTTAACTTCATGCACACTATCACAAGACTTTTTTTATAAACAACACTTAACACATGCATATGGTTTCTCAAGACATGTTGCTAATCATGGATTCTAATTCTAACGGTTCGTTCCATTAATTTATAATGACAACCTGGTAAACTTTCTACTACGCACAACCTGGTAAATAATGGTTCTTACAACAAAGAAAATTTGTAACAAAAATAAAGGTTGAAAGAAGTGTATCCTCTTAAAACCCTACAAATCGAACGAAACAAGATAAAACCATGCATGTATAGTTTTTGGTATGTATTTTACAAAACGATCAAAAAGAGCGACCAACCATCAATGATCACCTAAAATACTTTAGTGGTTGTGTTACCTTCGTCGCTTAAAACTTGACTTAGACGCCATAGTTCCGAGAGAGTCACATCCTGCGGAACAAAATAAAATAAAATGTTTCGGATATATATAAGGGTGTAGGATTATGTGAAGTAGTTTATATATCTGATGGTTGTTAAGTAGATTACTTGTTTGCTTTCCAGACTTTCAATCTTCTCTTGCTGTAAATTTTCATATAAGAGTGACAACATCAATTAAGAAACAAATACGACATTAGTCCTTTTAAATAATAAAAAAAAATCGTTTAGTTGAAAAAGATCATATTCATATACACAGAGAAGAGAAAGACGTGACTTACTAAAATAGAAATCATTTGCTTAATTTGCAGAACATCAAGCTCAATTTTTGAAATCTTTGATGTAATCTCTGTTACCTGCATTGAACCATGATTCATCATGAACATGAGTGTATTAAAAAGTATATCAAAAAGGCATTTGATGGAGAGGTAACCACATAAACAAGAATCATTGTGTAATATAGAATAAAGTTATGTGCAATCTGTTGACAAAAAAAAAAAAAGTTATGTGCAGTCAAAGCTAAAACTACACGATATCTCATATAGAACTTAAAGTAATTCGTAACTAAACCCAAGCCAGAAATCTAGTGTACACAAGTGAAGAATCAGCTTGTGTGGCCAAAGAGATAGAACGCTTGTTCCACTACAATATGTTTGGATATCTAAGACGTGATTCTAGTCCTAATCAGTAATCTGAATACATGTTTTAAATAAGATGGGTGCTCTTACATCATTTAAAATCTTTTTAGATGTCTCGTAGTTCTGCTCTTCTTCCACCTGACTCGAGGCCTCTAACAGTTTGAAGTTATTACCCGTGACGGCGGTCAAAAACATGCGGAGAAGGTGTAGTCCAAGCATCGTCACGATGATAACCAAGATGACAAACAACATTTTTACAGCCACTGTCGGGGCGTATCTTAAGACAGCCCATAAGAGATCCATTGTCTTCACCGGAAGATATACAATCTAGATGGACGGGTTGAACAATAGTTGATCTGAGTCTTTGTCTGTGCTAGGATATCGATTTGACGTACTGCTAGGATATCGATTTGTCTTTTGAATCAAGGATTCACATGCTCTCCGTGGAGAAACAAACCTACAAAACCCTAAACCCTAGGGCTTATTTTTAATTTATATTCTCTTCATATTTGGGCCTAGGGATGTTGTCATGGGTAAAAAACCCTACCCTACTCAAAACCCGCCCAAACAAAACCCAGTCAAATAAAACTCTAAACGGATAGGGTAACCCGAAATCAACCTTCTAATTTAAGAATTACTCGCGGGTATCTTAATATTTTGTTACGATATATTAATTTTATATTAAATTATATATATGAGAATATTAATTTTACTTATTTAATTATGACGGAAAATATGATAATGCGTTTTAGCCTTTTAGGTAAGAAAAGTAAGATTTTGCATTTTTGTGAAAAACGAAATCTTACCACAACACAGCAACATGAATTCGATATGGAAGACCGTAAATTCGAATTTTGAAATCAAACAAAGAGTAGTACAAGTAATAAATGATTTGATCCAATTAAAAATGATTACATTTGCATACTCTAATACCTACCGTTGAACTAAAGAACAATCAGATTAATGAATGGGATGTAAAATCCCATCTTCCTTGTTTAGCGTTAGAATGGTCTAAATTTATAGCAAGTATTTATAGATCGAAAGGAAGCATCACAAAATGGTCTACCTTTTTTAGCAAATCTTTATTTCTGTGGTGTGTCAATATTGAAACCTGATACAAACCAAAATATGAAAAACATTAATTGAAGAGCTGCAAGGTAAAATCAAACAGCTCAAGGATTTTATACAATGAAATCACATATCTCAGATTTTGTTTCAACCACGTCGAAAAATCAATTCTCTGACATGAATTTAGAATTGCTACTGCTTGTGTTGTGCATCTTTTTTCTTTCTCCGCCGTGAAATCTACGCATCAAGATATTGTACGTAGTTGCCGACACAAACTTTCTCTCTGCAACATAGCCTCCTCGCAAATCTTACAAAACGGAACATGAAAATTAGTCAACGTCGCTTTGACTACATACTTATACAAATCTATATATGAAGGAATAATACAGACATGAAGGTTTTTGGCTCTAAGAAGTCATATGGATGGTGGCTAAAATGGGACGATATGGTGAAGTATGTGTGGGACCTGAATTTTTCCATTGGTTTATATAGTGGTAAAATCTCTTTGGTTGTCAATTGCTTCTATCAGTAATGAGCCTTTATGTTAAAAAGTGGGACGCCGACATTAGGGAGAATCGGAACTGGCTGCAACGGCTGGTTTAGCAGATGGGAGCGAAGACAATGAAGAGGGCTACTGGACTAAACAGAAGGCCTAATTTTTTGTTCACTTTAGGAACTAGTATTGACATGACATAATAACTTCTTTTTATTGGCTGATTTAATTTACATACGTGGAGAGTCTAAATGAGCATAGTATTGCTTTTTAAGTATTGTAAGATTTATATTCTTGTAAGTTGGGGATTTGTTTTTTTATTTTCTTGCAACATTTGGCAACATGTAACAATCAAGTTCTTGTGGTCCCCTAGCTAATCTTTTGAATTAAAAGTGTTAATAAACTGAAACAGCAGAGTTGAGAGTGTTTCCATCAGAAAAATAGTAAAACAACTGAGTTTCTTTCTCTCTCTGAAACCCCAAAATGATCTAACAAACACACAAAGTCTTAGCAAAAAGATACTTTCATTTATCGGTTTTGGTGCGCTTTGCCTGAGAAGATTCTGGCTCTTGGCTATTCCTTGTCTCCTCTGATGCGAGCTCCTTTGAATCATCTGTTTTCTTGTCTTCTTGTTCGGATTTGGCTGGAGTATCTGATGTTGAGGCTGTCCCTTTGCCGAGACCCGAGTTTTGTTTCTCGAACATCATTTGCAAGTACTTGCCTTGTTCTTCTATCCGGAGTTGCAAGTTTCTTTGAATCTGTAAGAAAAACATTCTCATCCAAACTCAAACTTCCTAGAATAACATTTCACCTTTGCTATAAGCAATGTCTTTACTGAATATAGACAAGACATACCTCTAGCTGCTCATGGAGTTGCTTCTGCACTTCCATCTGAAGTCTCAGAGCCTCTGTAATACCTATCCCACTGTAGTACACAAAAAAAAAAGATTTTAAGACTTTCAAACAAGGTGAGAATCTGTTAAAATGGTGAACCGCTTGGTACATTACCCTTTCAAGTCAAGAGATGTTATATGTTCAAGCGGTGTCAACTTCTTCTCTGGAGAACCTTAGCACTCAAAATAAAACGATTTTTGAAGTTTTATATTCAGAAAAATCATCAAGTAAATAAAGATAATAGTATCTACCATTTTCTGATGGTTCTGGCCTATATCTAGCCGTCCTATACTTCTGCAAATGGCTTTTGACATGATATATAGTTAAGCCTTCAACTTTCATAATCTTCAGCACACCTTTAGGAGTAGCTCCTGTGTAAACAATAAAAAAAAACAATGAGTTTAACACACAAAGTTTATGGAAAGTAAGAGAGATAAATGCTCACTTTCACTGCCACCAAGACTGTTAACAGCCTCAACAAAGGCCTCATGAAGCTCTGGTGTCCAACGCATACGTGCCTTGCCTGTTCCGTTATTACTATTTGAAGATGTTGTGCCGACAGGTCGCAACTCCACAGACGGAGAAGGAGAAGGTTGCTGCTGTACAATCTGATGGGCTTGCGGTGGAGCTTGCAGAGACTTCTGGTCCTAAAATTTTAAAGAAACATGAGGATATGGAGTCAAGAAAGTAGATAGAGATTTTTTAAACAAACCTTTGAATCTGAATTGGAACTGTTGTCAAGCAGAAGATCATTCCAGTTAGTAGATAGTAAAGGATCTTCATCGGTGATCAAGTGGTCAGCCCATTCATGCCAATCATTTCGTTTTTGAATGTCATCAAACGCGGAACCAATGCCACCATCTTCAACATGGCTGTCCTGGTGGCTTTCAGGGAAATCAAGAAACCCTCCATGATGGCACCAAGAACTATCGTTACTGCTGCTTCCGGCGTAGTGTTGTTTCTCGTGAGACACAATAGATGAGTAATGGAGATTGGTTGAGAAGCCAGAGGATGAAGAAGAGCATATATGTCCAACAGCTCCATTGTTACTGGAAGAAAGCAAATGGTAGGTTTGTTGTACTAATGATGGTTTAGACATTAACTGAGTGTTGTTGTTGTTCTCTGATCTCATGAAAGGTTCTTCTGCTGCTGAAGAAGAAGAAGGGTTTGGTGCAGAAGGTATTGAAGTAGTGTGAGTGATGTTACTGAGCTCTCTAGAATCTGATCTCTGAACCGGACGAGCCTCCATTGTTGTCCTGCCAAAACAAACAAATTGTTACAAGAAAACAATGAATTTAAGTTGTCAGAGTTTGTAAGTGGATAGACTCAAGAACATTGGTAATAACTGTAAATGAAGACTTGTTAGTTCTTGGAGATTGTAATGGGTGCACCCCAAATCGAACCATCAAATCTCGCATCTGAAACATGGAAAAAAAGATAATTCGTTAAGTGGTGAGAAACTGAAGAAGAAAGCTGTTAAATACTAAACACCAAACTCAAAAACCTCAGTGTAAGACAAGAGATGATCAGACAAAACTCTAGAAACAGAGACAGAAGACAACAAGCAGCATGAGTTTCGAGGTTACTGTCTTTTTAACGAAATGTAGCTAGAAAAAAAAAATTAAAAACTTCAGCAGAGAAAGAATCGATATGAGAATCTAATTGTAATAAAATAACACAAGCAGCATCGAGAATCATCTAACAAAAGCAAACACACATTCGCTGTAAAAACTAAACCAACACTAAATCGAATCCGAATCAAGCAATTCGTGAACTGGGTTTCTCGAGAAAGCAAAGATATCTGCAATAATGCTCGAAAGATATCAATTTTGATTCACAAACGCGAAAAAAAAACGAAAATTCTCACCTAGCAATTCATGGAGACGATAGAAGAGAATCTAGATTAATCATTTTTGTAATAAATAGGCCCTCTTGGGGGAAGATAATCGAAGAACTCGTCGTCTTGTTGCAATGTTTTGTCCGCAAAAGAATGTTGACGGTGATATTTTTGTACTTTCATCGTCCAAGGAGGTGTTTTCTTTGTTGGCTTATGGGATCAGCCGTCGTGCATTTACGCGCGGCGAAACAGCGCGTGCGTTTACTTGCTTGTTGGGAGCCAACTAAAATCTTTAAATTTGCACGTGGACGCTTTTTATTGGGGATAACTGAATTATTTAGTTAGGCTTTGGTCTTTTCGTTTTTTTTATTTTATGTTTGTGGTTTTTCATTCCTATATAAGGCCACTAAGGCCCAAAGTGTTTTTTTTGGTTTAATGAATTGATATTTTAAAGTCCAATAAGAATCTTTATTCAATTTTAACCTCTGGCTTTTATGTCTAAGCTCAATCCTTTTTCTTTAGAAAAAAGCAACACATTACTCAGATTTGAATTCAGATGGTAATGCATCATTAACACTATCTCAAACTAGTAGAGTTTAAAAATAGTGATAATAATACTAGATTTGGAAGCACTAAAGCCACTTGCTCAAAACAAACAAGTTACAATCCCAGTTGCTCTAAAATTCTATAAATTAAAAATATAGTTTTCTTAAATATCCAAATCTGAATCTTAGATTATGACAGAAACGGAATATTATATTATACATATATTCATATATTAAAATTTCATAACAAAATCAAAAGTCAAATATGTGCATATATGTATATTAACAAACAATTATATAGTTTCAAGTAATTACTCAAACAAAATATTAGTCAGGTTGATAATGCTCATTGCTTAGTCCATCTAGCTAAATGACTACAATGATAATACTCTACAAATCTCCACTTTTATTGTATGTCTTCTTTAGAGTTTTTTAAACCCTAGTTTCAGATAATCACTTCTCTAGTCTGAAAATGGAACCTTTTCTACTACAGTGGACTTCACCGTTGTGCATCCAGTTCAGAGAACTTGCTCATCCACGAGCTAGAGCCGCCGCCAAAGTCCATGACCATTCCTACTTGTTTACTCCTATGTTGCCACTTGTCTTTGTTTTTCTTAAAGGCTAAAGGAGAGAGAGAATCAGATACTTTTAAATTACGGTGGTGCACACCGCAGGGAATCACATTCAGAGCATGGGACCTAGATGGACACCTAACACTTCCAAAAGTTTCAACTCTCTATTTAATTAATTGAACGGTTTATTTGGAAAGTAAAAGAAGCAACGGTCGGTTATGTCTTCCGTCCAGACGACAGGGTTTTTATTCGGACACCACTTAAAATGGACAGCTAGACTCTCCCTTTAATTAAAACTCATTTTAATTACGTGATTATAGATTAGATAGCCACTTGATTGACATATTCATAATAAATTTCTGTGTAATTATGATATCTTAGCTTTAAACCGGAACCAATAGCCACCGTTCGATTTGGAAAGGATGGACCTCAGGACGTGGGCACGAGACCCCCCATGTGGGTCCCACGTAGCCTTCTAAGTATCCTATTTTTGTAGCCGTCCGATTGAATCCCATGAAGTTGACATGTGAGCCCCCACTTTCTCTTGCAGTTCTCGAGTTTTTGAGGATATGTATTGCACAAATACTTGGGAACTTTTATTATTTTATTCATTTATTTAAAAAAAAATCCAGCCTATTTTAATTTGCTTTTATTAATCCCACGGATGCAACCGTTTTTGATATCATCTTTCTTTTTAAATCTATCCGATCTATATCAGATTTTGAGTCAATACCAACCAAAAACATCTGAACATATTAGCACTGATGGATTCTTCATTGTATTTTGTTAAATTTTATTATGTTGGTGATGATAAATAGTAAATATAAAGAATGAATGTGAAGGATATATAAGAATAAATTCACCACATTCATTTTTAATTCAAAATTGCACTAAAATGTTTTCGTATTCCTGTAAAACTAATGAAATGGCTACTTTTAGGTAAATCATATTTTGAAATTAATGGATTAAATTTTACAGTATTTTATGGACATGCAATGATAATAATATAGTTGTAGCCAACAATCATCAAATATATTTTTTTGCGGGGAAAAGAAGATACAAATATATATATATTCACGGAATAAAAGTGAATATATTTTCTTTTTTAAGTAATATTTATTTTGTATAAAAATTGATATTTAAGGCGAAAAAGAAAAAAAAGGACAAATCCCACCAGTCTTGTCTTGTTCTTGTTCATCCTCTGTTTCCTCTTTTTTCTAATTTTCCTTCTCACTGTTCTTTTGCCTTACTACTTATTAAAGTCTCAAACTTTGCTTCGAATTCAACCCAATCTCTCATCTCATCTTCCCTTACAATCAAATCTTCAATCTCTTGTCCATGGAAGGCGGTTGCGCTAGTGGGTCGGCTTCGACCTTGTCAAACGACCAAAACCTCGTCCTCTCTTGCGAGGATTCTTCTTCTCCGACAGAGAATGAGCTCGAGCTTGGTCTTACCTTGAGCCTAGGTCGAGAACGTAGAGTTTCTTACTCTGATGATTCTTCTTCTTCTTCCTTGAGTAGCAGAGCTAGCGTCACTGCTGGGATCAAGGGAACAGATGATTCCATGGCCGCAACTACTGGGTGAGATTCTCCTCCTTTGCTTGTATGATCATAGTCATAGAGAACCATTAAAAGGTTGTTTCTTTTTGCTTTTTATGTGATTGATCAGACATAATGTTACTTTGATCACTTTTGTCTGAACCAAAAATGCGACCTTTATTAAGTAGATGAATTTGAATGTATCTTATTGATCTTAGAGAATTTGCTTTGATCACTTGAGCTCCTGAATGTATCTTATTGATCACAAAGTGTTAAATCAATCCTTTTTTGTCTTTACTCTGTGTTGATTTTTTGAAAACTTGTGATTTGCAGTCAAGTTGTGGGGTGGCCACCAATAAGGACTTACAGAATGAACAATACGGTTAACCAAGCCAAGACATTGGCCATGGAAGATTCGATCAAAAACAGAACTGATGCAACCATGTTTGTGAAGGTGACTATGGATGGTATTCCCATTGGAAGGAAAATTGATCTGAACGCTCATACATGCTATGAATCCTTGTCCAACACGCTCGAAGACATGTTTCTGAAACCCAAAGATGGTCACCTGGAAGCAAGGGTGAAGATACTACCAGATGGGTCTTCTGGATTAGTACTAACGTATGAAGACAAGGAAGGAGATTGGATGCTTGTTGGTGATGTTCCCTGGGGGTATGTTTGTTACATTTATACATTCTTATGTTGAGTCCAATGTTAGTTTTAAACTCTGAATCATGAACTGAGTTTTACTTGTGTCCAGGATGTTTATTGGTTCTGTGAAAAGGCTCCGGATCATGAAAACATCAGAAGCTACTGGTGCAGGTACATTTACTAGATTATGTATTGAGATCTTTTAATTGATGCTGTTGTGACCGTGTTTGTTTAATCCTTGTTTTTACAGCTCAAATGATCTTATGAAGCATATAATACTCTACAAGAAACCTTTTTATGTTTGATATAATAAGACACAGATCAAAGATCAAAGAGAAGACAAACAACAATGTAAGAACCCTTTTGGTTCTACCATTTTTTAGTTAGGTATATATGTTCTCTTTGTAAATCACACTTGACAAGTTATAACAAAAGTTACAAAACTCACAAAACGTTTCTGAGCAATGCACTAGATTAATAAGATCTGTATAAAGATCAAAGATCTCTCTCTTCTTCAAAACATCACGTCCTAAGGAAGTCCATTCACAGGTGAAATACTAATGTTTACCGGCCAAGCTATTACTACTAGTGTTTTGGTCATTACCATTATTTTTTTTTTTCTTGAATACAATGAGATTTGGGACTGAGACCCGTAAGCCCAAACCATAACATGTAATATTAGTTTCGTCTCAGCGATCCTCAAACACATTACCATTGCTTTTTACTCCTTGGTTTAGCTTCTCTGAGCATTGATATCTCATCTCTCATCGAAGCTCTGTCTTTAGAGAGCTTCGTGGTGCAGAGAAGAGCAAATTGTAGAACTAAAAAGCATCTCTTCTTGATCATATATGCAGTTTCCAACATTAGGATCCTAATCTCACAAGCACTTTGCACAAGGTGTTTTGTGAGTTTTAAATGGCGAGTTAAACATTTTAATATAAATAAACAATGGGGTGATGAAAAAAAATATCAATAGACAATGGCATACATAATAACTAATATTAACAAATATGCTAACGGTTTTCTCACATGGTCATGGGATTCGTTATGCCAGCTTTATTTTTCTGCACGCATGTGCCGCTTCCACGAGTGTTCCATGGGATGATATGAGGACACGAAATGAAGTTGATTTATAATGGGCCTTAAGTGAAAAGCCCATATATGAGACGATGACGATATCCAATGAAAGAACGGCTTTGGTGGTGACACGTGACGATTCTCCCGTCACCACACCAAGAAGAGAGTTTTGCTTCATCTCCTTTACTCTTCTGTCTCTAGTTTCCTCGCGCACATCGATAAGCACGAACAATGGCTTGTGTTAGTTCGATAGGTTCTTTAACTTGTATTACACATACTCCTCGACATGTTACACGCAGCTCAGGTACTGTTTCGTCTTCTTTAGTGGATAATGAGATTAGCAGAACAAGGGTTTATGTTGTAGCTTCCTGTAATAATATCATGCTTAACAGTTTAAGTGTGTTCTGTAATAATTGGTGATTAGTAGTATAATTAACTCGAAGTGTGTAATAAAGAACCATAGGTTTGATCAGTTTCTTTTTGCAGGCAATGTCATGTCTTCATGTTCTGTTCATCCCATCACACCCTCCTCCTTCACTGGCTCACCTCTTTCCCTCCCAAGACTCCAACCACCATCTCCAACAACTCTAAGACCAAGGACTCTCTTCCCAATCACGATGATGGTCAAACCAACGCTCCAGTTCATCCAAGGTACCGATGAGCTGACGATCCCTGACGTCAAGCTGACTCGGTCAAGGGACGGGTCCAACGGAATGGCACTCTTTTCTTTCGACCAGCCGTCAGTTTTTGACTCGAGCGGTGAGGTCGGTGAGATAACGGGTTTGTACATGATTGATGAGGAAGGTGTGATACAGTCCACTGATGTGAACGCGAGATTCGTGAACGGGAAACCTGAAGGGATTGTGGCGAAGCATGTGATGAGGACGCCTAAGAGCAAGTCCATTGATAAGAACCTATAATAGACTCTCATCAATAATTTAGTAATTAATTTAGTGATTTGAAAGGTTTAGAACCTTTGATAGTCTAATTTAATTTCTCATAGTCCAATGGTAGAATCTTATTGAGGTTCTTAAATTTTTGTCTACTCCCATATTTTCTTGTGTCTACTCTCATGTTTTCTTGTCTCACATGTATTCTTTTTCCACCTACAAAAAAAATGATCAGACACAGAAACAACAGACCAAGCAGAAGATACAAACTTTACCTAATATCAGACCCACTAAACCCAAGTAAAACCGCATGAACATGGACATACCAATAGGCTGAGAGTGTAGATAGTGATTGCAAACTGATAACTATAAAACTAAGGAAGGAGAGATAGTAGCAATCAAAGCTGCTAATCCAAGGTTCCTATACAATATCCAAAGAGCTAGACCGACTTGTAAAAAACCATCCAAGGATCATGCATGTACCAACTAAAATTACCAATCCTCTCATCATCCACAGTCATGAAGTTTATAATCTCACCGCTTGTTCGTCCTTGCTTATAATCTCACCGTTTTTGTAACCTAGGACATACCCTTCGTTGTTGTACTGTCTACGTCCGTTGAAGTACCAAAGGAACAAACTTTCATCATCACTGTGATCTCAGTACAACTAAAAATTCAGATTAGAAAATAAAGAACAGACATTGATGTTTCTGTGACAGAGAACGTTGTCATATTAACCTCTTCGTGATAGCTCGACAAGTTCCGGCAAGTTCTCGGTGGGTGTTTGTCACAGACTCCTCTTCCCATGGAGTCTCTCAAATCTCATCATCAAATCAGAGACTCCTCTGTCCATGGAAGAGGACGAAGCAGCCATCGAGCAACATCAACAAGACGATTTCTCCAAAAAGACACGCCCTAATTTTGTTGAGAAAATCAACACAAAAATCCCAGAGAGATCGAAGTTTTTGGACTCGTGAGAAGAGAGACACCCTAATTTTTTCTTTTTTTTTGCCTAAAACGATTACCCTATCCGAAACTGCCACGTTAGGGGTTCTTAGCAGTTCCACAAGTGCCATTTTAGACAGCGGTTCTGTCCATATTTTCCTTTTTTCATTTTTTTTTTTAGCTTTTGTTTTTAAGAACCTATGTTTGCATCCTCCGTTGGAGGTGGTCTAAGGAATGGGATAGGTTCATGAGGTTTATGGAGCGGTACTCTGACCAGAACGGTTTACAGTTTGTAAAGAAGCAATGAGGTTGGGGACTTTTTTATGAGTAAAATATGTATGTTTTACATTTTTATTTTTTTGAAGTTCTTTTTGGTTTATAATATTTTTTCTCCTAGTTTTGATGCTTGAGTTTCAATTCTTTAATGGTACCTTCATTAGAATGGTTTATACATCTTGCTCTTCAGTTATTCTATAATCAAAGAAGCGGTTCTTGTAATGGTAGCCCAAACTCCCTAAGTGGTCTCTTCTAGTTATAGGCATTTTGCCCCGACCCGGAAATCTGAGTCGGAACTGATTCAAAATACCCGATTTATATCCAAACCAAAAATTTACCAACACCTAAGTAAGTCCAAAAATTTTCTATCCGAAAGAACCTGAAAAGAGCTGACCCGAATAGACTCATACTCGAAAAGAACCAATCTGAATAGATTCAACCCAATAAAAACTTATTTATTTCCGACTTAAAAACATGAATATCTAACACTATTCTATTTTATATATTGAAATTTATAATTTAGTTATAATGTTTTTTTGCAGTATTTAATATTACTTTTGTAACATTTTTGATTAATATATAACAAAATGTTAAATTTAGAGTTTAATAATATTTAATTTCCGTTACTAAGAGTTTTTTTTGGTTATTTGCAAAACTTTAGATAAATATAAAGGATTTTTGCTAAATTTCGATGAGGTTTGGATATTTTAGTTATTTTCCAGTCTTAAATACTCGAACTAGAGCCGGATATTAGCCCAAAAATTACAAATACTTTAAGTGTTTTACTTAAATATCCGAACAGGCCTAGATCTGAAAGGATCTGAATCCGAACCGAAAGTTTCTTTCTACCTAATTGAAATAAATGTCTAAGCCTTGAAAGATCTGAACCCCTAAATAACCGGCGGGAATCCGATCGGAAAATCCAAATGCCCATGCCTCGCTCTTAAATGCATACACTGTGTATGATTCACATGGACTCAAGGACCAAGTTGAGGCGCTACACTTCTATAAAACTGTGTAATTAATAACTCGTCTACGCGTAATATAACCGTTACGCTTCTCCCGTAGATTTACAATGAAACTCAGCAGAAATATTACCGGTTATGTCTCAACTGTGGCAGCATCTTACAGCAAAGTGTACACTACATTTTAGCCATAATATGCATACTAGTAACGCTCTGGTGAGTGGAGTTGTGTCTGAGAATCTTAAGTCCTAATAACAACAATCAGGACGAAGCACCCACACAAAGTATTGTCCAAGACTCCAAGATTGAAGACTTGCTCATGGACAATAGTACCCCAACCCATCCAGTTATGTCCCTTGTCGGGTCAAGTCAATTCGAAGACATTTCAAATTCAACTTTGAAACCTTTGAATGGTTGAAACATTAAATTTTCTGACTTAATAAGTCCGTACCGTACAGTAGTTAAGTCTCCAGGAACATTTCGATATCAATCTCTACTGTTTCACTCATTTTGGTATCAGTCTCATTTTTCTTATACTATATTATACCCATTTTTTAAGAAAAATATATGGCTTAAATGGAACAAATTTTCGTTGAAGGGAATTTTACAAAACATATTTTATTTATAGTAAATAAAACTGGTCAAGATATTTAGAAAATAGGAAAAGATATACAGTCCACAGAAAAAGGACTGTCGTTAATTGGACGGTACTCCATTAATTTTGGAGAGAGCACTTGTCGGGAAGAAAAGTCAAAACTAACAGTAATGGTGGAAAATGCTGTTACAGAATCTTAGAATAAAATAATTAAAAAAAAATATTAAAAATTGAATCTGAAAGGTTCACTTTCCTTCTTTAACAGAATCTCGTGAATCTCTCTACCTTCCCTTTCTATAAACAACCACTCATCTCTCTCCCTCTCTATCACAAGCAATCTAATGGCTTCGTCTCCCACTATCTCTTGCACCGCCTCGGATCTGATCCCTCTACTATCCGGCGGAGCCAACGCCACCGCCGCGGCGGAATTCATCTGCCAGAGATTCGAAGCCGTCTCTGGTAAATTCACAGACGCGGCTTACGCCATCGACAACACGTACCTCCTCTTCTCAGCTTACCTTGTCTTCTCGATGCAGCTAGGCTTCGCCATGCTCTGCGCCGGATCGGTCCGAGCCAAAAACACGATGAACATCATGCTCACGAACGTCATCGACGCCGCGGCCGGAGGTCTCTTCTACTACCTATTCGGCTTCGCCTTCGCGTACGGATCTCCGTCGAACGGGTTCATCGGAAAACATTTCTTCGGGATGAGTGATTTCCCTAAACCGACTTTTGACTATCCTTTCTTTCTTTACCAGTGGACGTTCGCCATCGCTGCCGCGGGGATCACCAGCGGGTCTATCGCCGAGAGGACGCAGTTTGTGGCTTATTTGATTTATTCGTCTTTCTTAACCGGTTTGGTTTACCCGATTGTGTCGCATTGGTTCTGGTCTAGCGACGGTTGGGCGTCTCCAGCTAGAGCTGATAACCTTCTGTTTCAGTCTGGAGTGATTGATTTCGCGGGATCCGGAGTTGTTCATATGGTTGGAGGGATAGCCGGTTTGTGGGGAGCGTTAATCGAAGGACCGAGAATCGGCCGGTTTGAGCAGAGGAGTAAACCGCTTACGTTGCGTGGTCATAGCGCGACTTTGGTTGTTCTCGGTACGTTTTTGCTTTGGTTCGGTTGGTACGGGTTTAACCCCGGTTCGTTCGCGATTATTTTTAAATCGTACGGGCCCACTCCCGGAAGCTCATTCTACGGACAGTGGAGTGCTGTCGGAAGAACAGCTGTTACAACAACATTAGCTGGATGTACTGCAGCGTTAACGACTCTGTTCGGGAAGAGATTGATAGATGGTTACTGGAATGTTACAGATGTGTGTAACGGTTTGTTAGGCGGGTTTGCCGCGATAACCAGCGGCTGCTCGGTTGTTGAACCGTGGGCCGCGGTTATCTGCGGGTTTGTAGCGGCCTGGGTGTTAATGGGCTTCAACAAGTTAGCTGATAGGCTTAGATTCGATGATCCTTTAGAAGCGGCTCAGCTTCACGGTGGTTGCGGCGCTTGGGGGATTATTTTCACCGGGTTGTTCGCTGATAAGACCTATGTGTCGGAGATCTACGGAGGAGATCCGAACAGACCGTTTGGGCTGTTGATGGGTGGAGGAGGGAGGTTGCTTGCGGCGCACGTGGTGCAGATTGTGGTGATCATGGGTTGGGTTAGTGTGACGATGGGGACTTTGTTTTTTGTTTTGCATAAGCTGAAACTGTTGAGGATACCGTCGGAGGATGAGGTCGCAGGGATGGATCCGACGAGTCATGGTGGGTTGGCTTATATGTATACAGAAGAGGAGATTAAGAATGGGATTATGGTTAGAGGTGTGGGTCGTGAAGATGATCATGTTCATGGGCATGTAGGTGTTCTTTGATGTCTTTGTTTTAAATTTTAATAGTAGCTTCTGTTTTTTTTTGGTCCGTGTATATATTTTGCATGGGAATAAATAAATTAATTTGGCTCTTTTATTGTCTCTGAAGTTACATATCATAGATTTTGAAGAATGACTTGGTCAATTCTTTTTCCACTTTATTAAAGTCTTTGTTTCATTTTTGGTGCTATACACCAAGATTGAGATGGAGAGTGAGTTTAAGAAGAAAGTTTACTTAGAGCATGATTAATACGAATTTCTAAAATTTTAAGCGTAATATAACATACGTCTCTTAATTTTTAACTAAGGAAAATTAAAAATAATTTTTTAAAAGTTAAAAGATGTATTTTATATTAAACTAAGAATTTCATCCTAAAAAACTTTCATTAATCATGGTCTTATATAAAACAAATTAGAGATCAATCTAATACAAAACTGGAGTAGGTTGTTGTTGTTGTCGTCGTCGTCGTCAGAGAGGTTGATGTTTGTAAGAAAATTCGTTCACACATCAGACGCATATTACCAACGAAGATAGTCGAACACAATCAAACAAGGCACGAGTGTGAAGTTTCAAAGCAAGTGAGTGGATTATGAATTGATGAAAATCCAAAGTGTAACATATGAGAGATCAAACACGGATTAAAGATGGTGAAAAAACAGATATATATATTATGTTTTAAAAGCTTTCTTGTTGATTTGGTTGTAGTACTTTGGGTGGTGTTAATAAAGGTCTAGGACTAGAACAACTCTAATTACACCATAATAACTGCATAAGACAGTTCAAGCATACCATTTTTTACCAACCATCAAATCGAGACGACACAACTCGAGAACCACCACGACTCGGATACACTATTAGCCCACTCTATCTTACCCCAAACTTCACTTCCACGCTTCTCTAATGCGATTTTGGCGCACCATATTCTCCTTACACGTTTGTCTCTTACAAATCTGGTCCACATAACTAAAAGTTTCCCACCAAAGTTGCGTACACTAAGCACCGATGCGCATGCTAACTTACAAGTTCTATGCGTGCGCAATAGTTCGAGATCCGAACCCATGACCCTTACCCACTCTCTAGCGCTAGAGTCATACCACATGCAGTAACCACAGTTTTTAAAACAATACGTTACACCCTCTATCTCACACCAAGCGATTATAAATCTGTAGCACTTGGACTTGTACGTCTCCACAACAATCCATCTACTTTCTCGCGGGTCATAAACATAGTTACGCGTTGCACCAATTGCGTAGATCTTTCCTTCAAACACGTTAACCACAAACCAGTTGTTCTCAAACCTGTCGGCTCCATGGCTCCGCAAGGCGTGCCTACCCTTTTGATTTTGAGGCATTGGCCTCAGCCCCTTCTCATATCAGTTAATTTTGGGGCCCCAAATTTACAGTTGTGACACAAACAAAATGATAATAGTCACCCTTTTTATAACTAAACTTCCATTTTTGTATTCTCATTTGTTACTATTAGTTTTACCTTATGTCTTTAATTAATGTTGATTAACCCTTTTCAATATAGAATTTAGTTTGTTAATAACAAAACATATAATTCTTTCAATTAAAATATTTTATAATTTTTTCATAACATAATTTCAAATTATGAAATAACAAAAACCCAGTTTTCTATTTGTCAACTTATTAAAATAGTGTTATTATAATAATGTTACTATATTATTATTATCAAAAATAAGATGAATAAATTTTGTCTTAGGCCCCGATTGTTCTAAGCACGGCACTGGACTGTCTCCATGTCTGAGTCTTTATGTTCAACACTTCTATCCAATCCAGGGCCTCGTGGCTCTCGAAACCATTCATCACGTATATACTCTCATCGAGTAGAAACGCATATACACCCCCTCTAGCCACCAACATACTAGGGCCATCACGCCACGTGTGAGTCAGACAATCAAGAATACGAACAGCTGAAGACGGAGCCTTGCGAGAACCACCGATTACGTAGAGTTCCGAACCAACCGTTACCATGCAATAATATGGTTCGAGAATATGATTAGAAGAGGGTACCGGGCCCAACGAATAGTCGTCATGTGGAAGACTATGATCGTTGTCGTGGTTGGTTAGGGTTTTATCAACAGGTTTCATCCAAAGACTGAAACATTTAGGAGGTTGGTGTTCTGTATGTTTTAGACAGACATAGAGACATGGTTCGGTGGTTCCGATGCGAGAACGTGTCTTGTACAGTTCGGGAGAAGAGAGGAGAGAGTTGAATCTCTTGGAGACGAGAGAGAGACTAGGGTAATAGAATTTAGAGATGCGAGCAAAAGTGTTCTCAACGATTTCATCTGGGAGTGAAGAAAAGGAATGAGAAGGAGTCTCGCTTCCCTGTGTCTGTTCATCATCGAGGATCATGTTAACTGTTTAGTTTTTTTTTTTTCACAAAAACTACATGGTGTTATTTAAAAGTATTTAAATCCAACTATAATATGTTGTTATTCAATAAGAACTTAGATTTTTAAGTTATACATTATAAATTCTTAAATCCTATTTTTCATAAAAAAACTCAAATCTGATGTTATTTAATTAAAATTCCAAGTATTATTAAATTAAATCTGATGTTATTAAATTAAGTGATTTTAATATAGTTATTTTAAATCAAGTCCAGTAAATATTCATGAATTAATTATTGAGTGATTTAGTGAACTACCCATATTTGAAGCTCAAATTAGCAAAATACCATTGATTGGACATGAGGGACACTGACACAACCATTTGGCAAGAAAATGCCGAGAATGCCCTTTCTCTTTCTTCTCATTAACACGAAGCGTAAAAACATTTGTTAACATATAACACTTCTGTTAACGTCTACAATATTTGTTAACAGCCAACACATTTATTTCCGTGAAGCGTAAAAATAATTGTTAACAGTTAACACTTCTGTTAACGTCTACAATATTTGTTAACAGCGAACACATTTATTAATGCGAAGCGTAAAAATAATTGTTAACAACTAACACTTCTGTTAACGTTTACAATATTTGTTAACCGCTAACACGACGTCGAATCTAAAACCCAGAAAATTGATATCATCATAAAATTGAGGATTCAAATTCACTTATGAAAAAAATAATGAAATTTAAAATTTAATTGTATATAAAATTATAGAGATTTGTAAAATAATTAGGGATTGGAGAGAAAAAAAAGGTGAAAAATTTGAGGATTCAAAGCCACTTATGAAAAAATAATGAAATTTAAAATTTAATTGTATATAGAATGATAGAGATTTGTAAAATAATTAAGGATTGAAGAGAAAAAAGAAAAGGGGAAGTCAAAGAGAGGAGAGAGAGTGGAGAAGGGCAAAATGGTCCAAAGAAAAGTGATTGTCACATCATGGACAAGTCTCTAATTATAGGTGCCAAATAGGGCACTTTATGCAAATAACTCTTAATTATTTATAACAAAATCTAAAGTAAATCCTTAAGTCCAGTAAATATTCATGAATTAGTTATTTATAACAAAATCTAAAGTAAATCCCTTAATATTATTTTTAAAATCAGTTTTTTTACGTGTCGCACTCACGCTAATTTTTATAGATATCTATTGCAAAAGTTATTTAAAGAATTAAAAGTACTATATATATTTCCATTATTAGAATTTATATTTTCTTTCTGATAGTTTTTAGTCAGATTTTTAAGTTTAATTTTTTTCCTTTGATTTTAAATTCACAGATATTTTTTAAAAATATATTAATTTCACTGTGAACCAACATAGTCTTTGTGAATTTCCATTGAAATGAATTGAGGTACAAAGAAATAGAAAGGGTAATTATCTCAAATATCATTTTTAAAGTTTTTATCACCAAAAAATTCAAAAATTAATTAATATAGTTATTTTATTTTTAAATTTTTAATATTATTTTATTTTAGTCATTTTTAAAGACTATTTTATGACAAACTTTTTTTATAGTTATAATAGGGTATTTCTCAGGTAGAAACGAAATATGTGTTGATGAGGAAGTCGTTGCTTTGCGAGTTTGTCAGTTGCTTTCCACATGATCTTATCAAGGTAGGTCCATAATCCATAGATGAGTTTTTTTTTTATTTACAAATTCTGACACTTGTTGTTATGGCCTCTTGGCATGCAAAGACTACAATGGTCAATGGCTATATGCACGTAAACGTACAATTGAATTTGTTTTGTTTTAAACGTCCATCGAAATTTTTGATATTGAAACGCTAAATTTTGTATCATATGTTGAGACAATAAACACCCAATATTATTTTTATTTATTTTTGTAATTTTTTTGAAAACCATTGAATTTTAATAACATTAAATTTATTTATTTTGTATAAAATTATATACAATATACATTTATAAATATAGTTATATTTTAAATATTTTAAAAATGAATAATTGGTCGGGATTCAAATATTCAGATCTAAAATTTCAGTATCCGAATTGGTATCTAGATTCGTAGGATCCGTAAAATCACTATTCGAATTCAAATCCAGACTTCTGGATATCTTTTTCTAGAGCAGAGAATCTCAGATCGGATTACGGATAGCGTATCACGGATAGCGTATCACGGATAGCGTGATAGTATCACGGATAGCGTGATAGTATCACGGATAGCGTATCACGGATAGTGGATATTAAGTGGGAAACCTAGTTTAACATTTACGAGATAAGTGCGATGATTTGCTTAAACCTTCTGTTAAGGCTATCAAGCCCATTAGTAACAAAAATATAACAAAAGAAAAAAACCCAATTTGTATACTAAAGCCCAGTAAGGATGATAGACAACAACACGTACGACGCCGGATAAAGAAAAGGTAGTAATAAAAAAAAGGGTAACAAGTCAGACACGAGACATCAACAACAAGTACCATCCACACGCAAAGAGAAGAAGAAGCTCCAAAGAATCTTGTCGGCTTTTTGAGAATCCAAAGGGTCGCCATGGCAGTCTCAGCATTCAACCCTTTGAAACTTGCATCTTCGTCTTCTCTAGATTCGATTCCTTCAATCTCCTCTTCTACTACTACTTATTCGTTGTCTCTCAGAAGCTTCGGATCTCCTTTCAAGAGATGTCTAAAGCAGTCATGTTCTTCTGTTCGAGCCATGTCATCTTCTTCTTCGGCTGCTTCTTCTTCGTCTTCTTCTTTCGGATCGAGAATGGAGGAGAGCGTGAAGAAAACTGTTACTGAGAACATTGTTGTTGTTTACTCCAAAACTTGGTGTTCGTAGGTTTTTTTGACTCTTCTTCAGATCTTCAATTTTTTAAAACATATTGTTTGTTGATGATTTGGTTGGTGTGTGTTGCAGATACTGTACTGAAGTGAAGACATTATTCAAGAGACTTGGAGTTCAGCCACTGGTGATTGAATTGGATGAACTTGGTAATGTTTCTAAATTAAAAGCTTCCTATATATGTGAGATTTGCTTGATTAATTGATGTGATTATGCTAGTGTTGAACTTAATACTAGTGAAAGTCAAAGGGTTTAGAGACAGATGATCAAACAATACCTTCTTAGTTGTTAGAGAACTCGCAAGTATCCATTAGTATCTTGTTTTGTTACCTTTGAAAATAGATGATGAAACAATGCTTTCTTAGTTGTTAGAATTATACATTTCTTAATTAGTATATGCGCTTCTCTTTGAAAATAGTTGAAGATGCAATTGTCAAAAGATATAATTGATGTCCTTACCCCTTTGAATCTCTGGCTCATCATTTCAGGTCCACAAGGGCCACAACTGCAGAAGGTACTGGAAAGACTTACTGGCCAACACACTGTTCCTAATGTTTTCGTTGGTATGTTGGTTTGATCCGCTTGCATCCATCACATATCTTTCATGGAATTGAATGCTTTGCTTCTATTCTTTTTCAAAGGATGCAACTTTTCAAAAGAATTGAACAATATAGTTTTGGTTTATGGACAACACACTAATCTTTTGTTCTAATGAAACCAGGAGGCAAGCACATTGGTGGCTGCACAGGTACTGTCTAACTCTCACTCTCGCCCTGTTGGTTTCCTCTACACATTCAACTACTTCTCTGCGACCACCAGTATTTTTTTTTTGTCCAGTTATGGGATCTGTTTCACCTCACTTCTCTGCATGGTCTTCTTCTTGTTATACTCTACAGATACAGTGAAACTGAACAGGAAAGGAGATCTTGAACTGATGTTAGCTGAAGCCAATGGTAAGACCAATCAAACTTAAGGCGATGATGGAAACTGGTTATGGAGATTTTGCATACGCAGCTTGGAAGAGTTTCAAAACTTTCTCACTTTGTAAAAACATTCAACCTCATTTTCTTTTGTCAGTGCATTGAACCCCATTCAAATAATACATTATAACTAAAATAACATATTCACTATCATGTATCACACACTGTAATAAAAGAAGCAAGGACAGCTTCAAGCAAGACGTCAAAGTGATCCAAAAAAATCAACAAGAAATATAAAACACATCTTGTAGTTTTCATATTATATTTTTCAAAAAAAAAATTCCAAAAAGAGATGTTAAATATTGGAGGCGTGGCATGTTTATGATCACAGACCAGAGTTAAAAAAAAAAAACATGATCCATAATGAGAGGAGAAGTCATCTAATGAACAGAGGAAGAAGTTGCAAAGATTCTACAGAGACCAATGGCTACTCTGGTCTCTTCCCAAGCTTACATCTACCACTGTCATTTGAGTAAACGAGCTTTCATTCAGACAAAAGAACCATACTCTCTCCGCAGGTTGTCCCGTCATAATCACATAGAAACACATGTTCTTTCTCCTCAAACTTGGACTCTGAAGATAAGTAGAAACCAGTTACCATTGTCTCTCAACACCGTGTGTTTCGCTGTAGACGAGCCTTCTCCTTCTCCCTCTTCCTCATCCGAGATCAGGTAAAGAACCTCTTTGCTTGTACATTTTGTAATGACTTCTCACGTTCTCTCTGTTTATGCTTTTTCAGTGCTGATGCAAGGATCCGTAGTGAGGTTCTGTCTCCATTCAGATCAGTCCGTATGTTCTTCTACCTCGCCTTCATAGCCAGCGCTTCACTAGGAGGACTAATAGCCACCTCCAGGCTTATAGGAGCCCTAGCGAATCCCTCAAGATCAGGTGAAGTTCTGGAGATAGTAAAGGGTCTAGGCATTGACGTTGGTGCAGCTTCTCTCTTTGCGTTCCTCTACTTCCGTGAAAACAAGACCAAGAACGCTCAAATGGCTAGGCTCTCTAGGGAGGAGAATCTTGCAAAGCTTAAAATGAGGGTGGAGGAGAATAACAAGGTGATATCTGTGGGTGAACTTAGAGGGATTGCTAGGCTTGTGATCTGCGCTGGTCCTGGGGGTTATATAGAAGAAGCGTTTAAGAGAAGTGAAGAGTTTACTCAGGGGCTTGTTGAGAGAGGTGTGGTTGTTGTGGCTTATGCTACTGATGGGAACACCCCGGTTTTGGAGTTTGATGAGACTGAGGATGAGGATAAAGAAGTAAGTCAGAGTAGGAGGAGATTGTGGCGTGTGGCTCCAGTTTTTGTTTCGGAATGGGAAAGGTTAAGAGTCTTTTGATTACAAAAAGTGTTACTTAAAATAAATTGACGATAATTGGATTGGTTCAAGTCTCTTATATATATTACTTATGTCTCATCGAAACTCCTAATGTGAGAGCTTATATTTTCACAAAGAGTAGAGCTTACATGTGTTTTTGATTAGTTTCTCTTCTTTTTTTTGGAACAGGTGGTTAGATGAGCAGAAGAAGCTTGCTGGTGTGTCTTCAGACTCTCCAGTGTAAGTCTGTTTCTTTGCATTTGATTTGAAACAGAGTTTTAGTGAATCTCTAGCATCGGTTCTTGAGCTGAGAGTGTGAGGGTTTTAGGTATTTGTCACTACGTTTAGACGGGCGTGTAAGAGGAAGTGGAGTGGGTTATCCTCCATGGCAAGCCTTTGTTGCACAGCTTCCTCCGGTTAAGGGAATCTGGACCGGTCTTCTTGACGGTATGGATGGTAGAGTGTAAATACTTTCAAGATTAGGGACCTTATTGTATACATTTAAGGGGAAATGTAAAAGTTAAGGAAAGATTTTTACTTCAAAATTATTATTCACTTTTGTGGTAATTTAAATATGAATGTGGTTAAGATTTAACCATGAGTAGAGAGATACTTAACCAAATCCAAATGGTAATTTTCGGTACATATAGTTTGGGTCAAGTTACAAAACATATAGTCTGGTAGAATGATTAAACCAAATACACACAATTCATTTGAGTCTTTCTCTCGTTTAAGCTTTAACTTTTTCAATCTCATCCAATGCATAGTTGTTAGTCGATATGTTGGCGTAATTCACTTTCGCGAACCGGACCACAACTGCGTACCTGGTCTTCAGGTCCTGCACATTTTGTGAAACGGTTAGGAACATCATATATATCAGCATGGTGAAATGTATATATGTGAGACTGTGACTGTTGGATTGGTTAAAAGGAGAACATATGTGTGTACCTGATCAAGGGCCACAACCGATCAAACGTTGTTAAACCAGAAGGATTCTCTCCTTAGAATCTTGACTTACGAGCAACCACAACAGTCCTAATTGTGATTAGTAAAGTGAAATCGCATAATCATTTTGTTATGTCAAAAACACCGAAGATGTTGACGTCATGCCAGCGTTGAGGTTGGTTTTGGCTTCTTATATTGTTGTTGTTCCGACACGAAAGAGTGAGTTCTTGATTGTTTTGTTGGTGTAATATGTGTTGGAAGGGCTAAGAAAAGGAGGAAATGCTTGAGATGTTTTGGGTTAAGCGAATCGTTTCCCTCCACTTGAGCTCGGCCACGTGTATATTAATATCGGTTCTTAAGGATACAGTGATGACATGAAATTTTGATACTCTACTTACATATTCGGTTTGTTTCTGCCAATTGTGTAAATAAGAAAATAGAAAAATAAGAAATTTTATGAAGAAATATATAAAATCATACCCGTTAAAGAAGTGTGCCAGTCTAGTGGTTAAAGTTTAAAATGTTTATCTCAAAAAAATTTATTTTATTAAAGAATAAGTGGTGTTATCCCTCGGCGAAATTAGCCAGCTTATCATTTTCGAATACAAGAAAATCTTCGCGGAATACATATATGATATATATACGATTTCTTTGCACATATGCTAGCTTTGGGGCATCATTGTGTATTTTCATGTTTTTTGAATCTTCTTTGTTCTTACAAAGACTTCATGAGTTGAGAGCGAGGAAAATAATGATTACGGAAACATGGTCATTGGTTTGTCTATAGGACCGCAAACGGAGAAAGTGCACCCGAGACACAACAAGCTGCAGCCGTATTCAATTGAATTCTTGTTAAATTTGGATTTATCATTGTTTTCCAACTTAATATCAAATGGTAATAAATAGACTGAATCTAACCTTTTATATATAATTTCGAAACTTTAAGACATTTATAATTAATCGAACAAATCTAATAATTATATCCGATTAAGAGGGTCATATTAATTAATTTAGAGTGTTGATATTGACTCTTCAGGTTTATCATAGGCTTGTAATTTAAAACTAATTGGTGATAATAGATTAGCTCTAACTCTTTATAAATTATTTAATGTTCAATTGAATTTTCGATGCCAAATACTTTATCCCTAATACTTTTGAATCAGATGCTTCAAGGACTTAACCGTGAGAATTGTTCTGATGATGTTTTCATTGGAGCTAATCCTTTAGTGCTTTTCGGATTTCACTAGAAGAAGCTGCAAGCAAGTTTCCAGATTTGAAAATGACATATAGTTAGTTGTCTAACTACTTGAGACATGATATACTAGAGTCAGTTGGAAGAACATTACCGATAGCCTCAAATAGTTTTAAATCATAAAATGAATTGGATTTCAAAATCCATTAAAATGCATAAACCAATAAACCTCATTAATGTGTAATTATTTCAAAAATCCATGCTGGTTATCATCAAATCAGTAACTTGATCCTTAATTAAAATCATAAAATGAATGAGTTCGCACGCCAAATCTTGAATGTACTATATAAATGTGTGTACATACCTATAAGAAAATCAAAATAATCTGAAAACTCTAAACACAAAACAAAACAAAAAACAAAAAAATGGAAAAGTCATCATCGTCTTCGTCTACTTTAAAAGTTACATGCCAAGCAAACAAAACATCTTTGTGGACGATAAGGAAGGTCTTAACAGAGAAAAGTGAAGGTTGGCTTGATTTTGATAATAACAGCCATGTTGAGAAATATCTTTTGAAACATTTGATCAAGTCGATAAACATAATTAAAAAAGACCCAATAAAGATCAAGATCGACGATTACGATATGGGGTACCAGCACGAGGTAATTTTCGGGTATTTTAGTGAAACTGATAGATATTATCTTGGGGAACTATGGAGGTTGAAGGAGCTTGGTGTTGGAGATGAAGTTGGATTCTTCTACGATCCCATTGCAAAGAATGTGTGTTTCTCTGTGTTGAAACAAGCAAAACCAACCAGTTCAAAAATAAAACAAGCAAAACCCTGATCTGATCAATCAGAACTTATTTAATTAGGCTTAATTATATAACATAGTAAGACATATATCACTATTTTTACTTTAGGTGGTTTGATTAATTAATGGATACATAATGTTGTTATATAATTACATTTAAATGGTTGGATACTTTGTAACTTTGATGCCAACTACTTATTCAATAATATAACACCACCCTATAAGGTGTACGTACGTAACATATAATTATTGGAGTTGTTTTCATTTTTGAAAATAAACCTCTATAACTTTTTTTTTGTTTATAATCATCCGTACGTTTGTTTTGTTAAATTATAAGCTACGACGTTTAAAATAAGTTTATCCTCTAAACATACACTTATTTTCGGTAATTAGGTCGAGAGCTTCATTACACATTCAAGATCATCCATTCATAAGATATGTTGTACTTTTAGCAGGAAATCCACTCGGTTTACTTGTAATATATATGCTTTCTTGGGTCACACGTTAGGTTTAGGGTATCATTGTGTGTTCTCGTGTTTTTTTACTCTTCTTTGGTGTAACAGTTACTCTTTTTTGGGTGATAGAGGCATGCCACATCCTAGATTTTTGGAGTTCTAAACATTTACTAATTACTTTGATTTTTTTTAATATAATTTGGGATCTATCTATATGTATATTATTTCAAAAAAATTGGGGGGGTCAACAACAATGTTTCACTGGGATGAGCGAGATCCGACCATGGATACAGAAACTGTATGAGTTGGGAGCGACGAGGGTATGGCTACAGGAACAGGACCATTGGGTGCAGCTATATTCAATCCACTTTTGAATCAGATGCTTCAAAGGACTTAACCATGAGATTAGTTATGATGCTTTCATTGGAGCTAATGCGTTCAACATGAATGGAGATTTGATGTTGAAAATGGAAAGAGTTTATTGGAGTCTTAAGTGATGAGTTCACAGCACTATGAAGCAGAATCTGCAGATAATGACAGATGATTTTAATTAATGCCTGAATCAATGTTGTAAGCAGCATGAAGATGATGTCCATGGGAGGTGGCTGTATGATGCCAACGATGTATACATCAAATATAATATGCAAGGGTTCATGTCCCACATGGACATGTCACATGGATGACTTTTAGCCAGGCAAAGTGGTAGTAAGGAATGGCCACATGCATCTCCATCTTTTTTGTTGCAGGTTGATGTGTGGAGTAAAACAAAAGGATCATTTCTCCAAGCAAATCCATAAACATGTAAAATTTAGTTTCTGTATAATCTGTAATCTTTGTGGGGTTATATATATAAGACAAAAGGTTAGGCTTCTCTCCTGCGACTGAAACTTTGAAACGAAAACAATGAATCAAGAATAGTTCTGGAACTTCTGTTTAGATGTGACTACGATCATTTCTCTTGTCATTTACTCTTGGAAAGGTTTGATAGAATCTGCAAAATAACATTGTCATAGATGCTGTTTTTGCGTCTATACCAGTGCCTATGTATGTACGCAGCATTGCACTATGTCCTCTTCGGCCTCGTTGGTAAGCCCACTAAGATTAATAGAAAACATGTCACGTCTAACATCAGAACATAATATTTGATCTAGTTACGTTCTTGCAGCTCTCGTTTCTTCAGTTTTCAAAACATGAACAGCATGATGAACTTAATGATCACCGGTCTTTCGATATCTTTCTTGGAATCTCCATAACTCAGTTCTTTGTTCAGTACTGGGACGCTAGCTAGACATTACGGACTAGTTCACACAAACGCGGGGATGGTTCAACGTTCTTGAACACTGTACTGTTCATGTCTCCAGTGATCGGTCTGATCATTGCCGTTTTTGAAGTGGAGATATCGAAGAAAGACAAGAGGCATGCCTTGGTGGGTCAAGTTTAGAACCTTTCGAGGAGATAACCGTAGTGAAGAGTTCAACACCTTTCCCTTTAACCTCAACAGTTTCTTCCCTCCTTCCTACTTAGTAAACTATATATGGACATGCTTTTAAAGGCAACAGAAGCTGCTTTTAGATTCTGATTATGATTCTTTTCTTTGGTGATGGTTTTTAATTGATAACCTCCATTATTGAAGTAGTTTGTCTACTTTAATATTCAATATCTTCTTTGTGTAAATTTTGAAGAAGATATGGTTACTAAAACAATGATATAGTTTTTGTGTGAATAGAATCAAGTCTTGTTGTTGCATTGTTGTTGCAGGTTGATGTGCGTGGAGTAAAAATTTAAAAGGTAAACACTAAAGCATCTAAAGGGACCTCAAAACAAGGTCTCATGTTTTAATAAAATAGATACAATTTTATCTTTGAGTATCATTTTAAGAATCAGACTTCAACTGGAGACAATGGAGGAACATCTACTAACCGTTCAATTGTTTCCAGCTGATCATATGGAGCAATCTGCAGAAACATAAAATCACATTAAACCAACCCAAAACTCATAATCCTAAACCATTTATTGGTTAATCTATTTTTAATATCCAAATTTTGGAATATGATTTCAAAGTTTATATCAGTTTTAAACCTGGCTAAACCCGTCCGGCCAGGTTATTGAGACAGCATAGTTTCCCATTGGTCGTATCTCCTCAGGCTCAATATCTTCTGCCACATCTCCGAACTGAATCTTTTGTTCACCAGTCCATTCGTCCTGTTTAACAAGGATGACACGCACAAATCGAAAAATTGTCCAAATTTTCTTTTTTTAAAATAAGTAAATAATGTCTTGCATACCACACTTTGTGCTGATCGATCATTTCTTCTAACAGTTGCAGGGTGAAGTAAGAACTCTTCATCTGAGTTTGGCACCTTCACTCTGATTGCTTTAAGATATTTGTCGTATGTCACAGCCGTGGAAACTGTTATAAAACATACAATGCACAGATCAAGAAACAGACTCAGACACTAAAACCTTAGTGTAATATAATAGTATATGAGGTTTCAAAGGAATTTTCTTCTTTTTTACCTTGCTGGCGTATCTTGGCGCATTGTTGCACTACACATACACCAAGATCTTGGAACGTTCTTGCAACTTCACTTAAAGGATCTGAAACAACTTCAGGAACTCCACTATCTCCCGAAGCAGATAACTAAAAGACTAAAACTACTTAGAACAGTTTTGTTGTTTCACATAATTTCTATAGAATTGTATAGTACCGTTGGCCTAATGGGGAGGTCAAAGAGGTGAGGTATTCCGAATTGCTGGACAACCTGCAGCCATAGACTTAGTTTTCACAAGTTATCATTTGAAAATTTTATGAGGAAACTAAGAGAGTGGCATAAGCCAAGAGCTACCTGAGAACCTGAACCTTTCCCAAAAGGGTAATAACGTTTCCCATCAGCGTCAAAATGACACATATTCTCCACAACAGCAACACAAGGAACCTTTAGCTTTGAGAACATTCGTACACCTTTGGCAACATCTATAAATGCCAGTTTTTGTGGTGTGGTCACAATTACAGCTGCTGTTAACGGCGCAACCTGAGTTGTATGTATGCATATTTTGAGTTAGTTTCATCATGAATTGATTGAAAACTTGTCCATCATTATAGACTACAAGTAGAATGTTCAGAACCGAACCTGGCACAGGGTTAGTTGAATGTCACCGGTTCCAGGAGGCATGTCGATAACAAGATAATCAAGCTCTCCCCTGCATCAACAAACACCAGGTAAAAGATTAAATGAGTTGGTTCTTGAAAGAAGATATCAAAAGTCATGTGAAATAAATGCAAACCATTCAGTTGTTGTAAGGAGTTGATTTATGACACCAGACACCATTGGACCTCTCATGATGGCACGTCCTTGCCCTGCAAATCCAAATGAGACCAGCTTCACACCCAAGTATTCTGTTGGGATGATAGTCTTCTTCTCAGGATCCTGTTGATTATTATATACAACACTCTTAGCCCTTTCTTGTTATTGGTACCACAAGATGAATAGTATATATATATATATATACCATTTCAAGAATACGGCTCTCGGGATTGACCATGGTTGGTAAACTTGGACCATAGACATCAGCATCAAAGATGCCAACTCTTGCACCCATACCAGCTAATGTATAAGCAAGATTTACAGCTACTGTAGATTTTCCAACACCTCCCTGAAACACACACAAGTCTTGTCATGAACTAAAGAGATGGAAGTAAAGAAACATATATGAGGAGATTTCTTTTTGGATGGTGAGATCTTAATATCAGAATTGGACTACTTTGGCACATGAGCACATATATATTTTCCCCTTGCACATATACAAGAGTACAACAAAGAGAAACATGAAGGAGATGAAAGTTTTTTTGGTTGTACCTTGCAACTAGAAACGGCCACAATGCTTGAGATTCTTGATAATCCAGGTGGAAGCTGCCCAGCAAAAATGGGCTTAGCAGGTTGTGCTGACATAGTCACGTTCACCTTCTTCACCCATGGAAGCACTGCAACTACCTCATTTGCCTGCTTCTCAAACTAAAAAAACAGTATATATTGCATTATGTAACAAAAACAATTCATTTTAAAACTGTTCAGGCCTAAGTCAAGTTGCTAAGTTACTCACAAAGAGTGATCAAAGGAGAATGTATATGGATTGGTTGGTCATTTACCATATCTTTGACTGGACATGCAGGTGTTGTTAGCTCCAAGCGGAAAGAAACCTACAACAACATGACCACACATAAAAAACATGTTTCAAGTTCCCAACAAGGGATCTTAAAAACAGTATTAATAATATTTATTACCTCACTAAGAGCATGGTCAATGACCAAATCTTTAACAAAACCACATGAAACTATATCTGTCCCAAAATCAGGATCAATGATCTGAGACAAGGCCTTTAACACTTCTTTTTCTAATGTTCCACCGATACCACTGACTGTGAAATTGCATATAAATATCAAGATGAGATTAGATATGAAATTATTATTCACTATAATTAGCTCTCATTGGATACAAATTTACCTTGAGCTGAAGAAGAAGAAGGAGAAGCTTTAGCAGCAACAGAGGAGAACTTGTTGTGAGATACGCGTCCTTTCCACGTCACAACGTTGTTTGGGTTACGATCACTTACGGCGGCAATACATACGAGTCGTGGAGGCCTCGGAGACGATGGTGGTGAAGGGACTAGACATGCCACGGCCCTTGAACGTAAGTAAGAGTGAAGATGCACCGTTTGACTCATCGTCCTTGTGGAAGCAGAGTGGCGCGTGATTTTTTTCGTAGGATAAGGGAAGCCTTTAGAAGTGTGATGACACGTGTTTGGCTGAGATGACATTCGTATCTTCACTACTCTGTTCTATCTTCTTCATATATGGGCTATGGGCCCATAGTGTCATTTTCACAGTTTCACTATCTCAAAAGACAGGTAACCTGAATAATTCCAACTAGTTTATTTTTATCTCAAAAATATCACTTTTCTTGTATTATTTTTTATTTTTATCTTTATTAAAAAGATATTTTCAAAAATACCACTTTTAAGAGGTAATTTTTTTTTAAAATTAATTAAAATCTTAAATTTTAAATTCATAAACTCTACCCCCACCCTACAGCACCTCTTAATTCTAAACCATAATTCTTAGATTAATTAACCCAAAGGTTATAAAGGTGTTTTTTCTCTTAAAAAACAAAAGTAAAAGTGATTAAGGTATTTTTGAAAAATGGTACAAGAAAAGTATTATCTTTGATAATTTCTCTTTTAAAAAAGTTACCACAAAAATAATCTTTTTAAATAAATAAATAAAAAAAATTATTTTTAAATTTTAAATTTTCAAAACTACATCTTATAACTCTAAACCATAAGTTATTGTTACAAAAAAAAATTTCTAAACCATAAATCTAAATTAATTAATTCAAAAAATATAAATGTATTCACCTAAATTTTATTTTGATTACTTTTTCTTCTTAAAATCTTGCTAACAATTTTTTTTTAGTTCTATCTTATCGTATTTTTTTTTAAAAAAACCACAGAATATTTACCTTCATCTAAATATATCCCAAAACTACTACGATAAGTCGCTGTAAATATATCCAGGCCCAAGTTGACTTGCCTTAATGGGCCTAGATTATGGGCCCATAATGTTTTCTTTTATTTTATTCGCATTTTTATTTGCTTCGTGAATTCATCAGAAGCGCCGGAGAAGATGAAGCTGAAGCAATTAGAAGGCTTGTTGGGTGGTCTTCAACAGTTCTCTAACCCTAAAGTATTGCCAAAAAAAAAATTACTTCTTTCGAATCAAAATCGAGTCTTTTTGAATCAAAGATTACTCTTTGTTGTTGTTTTCTGTGTCGCAGGTAGACTTGGAGCAGTACCCAACTGGTCCTCACATTGCTTCTCGCATGCTCTTCACTGTAATGTCTCTCTCCCTTTACTCAAAAGCTTCTTCCTTTAGCTGTTTCATTAGGGTGGTGGGTCAGATTGGTTTCAATGTGTGTGTATGCAATGTTCAGTAAATCGCTAGGTGCTAGTTATGTGTTTTATATAATTAGGTGGACGTCTAGACCCATTTTTCGATTTTTTAAAAATCTTTATTTAGTTCTTCCCGCCTAGACCGATTTTTAGAACACTATGTCTTTTGTAGTCTAGTTGTTGTTTGACTTGGTTTTGTTCATGTTTCTTGAAGACTGATGAAGTGTGTGTTGTTGAATCAATCTGTGTCTTGTTTTAGGCAGAGAATTCATATGGAGACATAACTGATAAAGTCGTTGCGGATTTTGGTTGTGGTTGTGGTACTCTAAGTGCTGCTGCTGCTCTTCTAGATGCAGCGTGAGTGTTAAAGTCTTCATCTTTTACTCCAAAATCTTGAATCTCATCAAATACTATTAATATTCATTCACTTCTCTTTGTTGCTTCAAAAACAGTTGTGTGATTGGATTTGATATCGACCCACAATCTCTTGAAACCGCAACACTTAATGCAGAGGAGCTTGAGGTTGGTACATTCTTTCTTCATGTTTAGATGAGTCTTTCTCTTTGGTTGTAATGTGGTTAAGTTTCTCAGGTGGAGATAGATTTTGTTCAGTGTGACGTTACAAAGCTAGAGTTAAAAGGTAACAAAAGCCTCCTTTTTAACAAGGATGGATAGAATCTAATTTAGCATAATCCATGAGATGTTGTTTTAGGCCAGGTTGTGGATACTGTTGTGATGAATCCTCCCTTTGGTACACGAAAGAAAGGAGCTGACATGGAGTTTCTCTCTGCGGCTATGAAGGTCGCCTCTCAAGCTGTTTATTCATTGCATAAGAGATCTACTAGAGAAGTGAGCAGAGGAGCCTTTCTTCTTCCTTTAACTATTTACACTTTTGAGTATATGTTTTGTTTTGTGACTATCTTTTCATTATCACAGCACATTAAAAGAGCAGTGTTGCGTGATTTTAATGCCAAAAGTGCTGAAGTTATATGTGAGGTGAGGCTATCAACATCTCTGATGTGAATGTGTATGGACATTCTAACTTATTCATATTTGTTCCCCTTGCAGCTCCGGTATGACTTGCCCAAACTCTATAAGTTCCACAAGCGAAAAGAAGTCGATATTGCGGTTGATCTCTGGCGTTTTGAGCCTAGACAGAACTAGACCGCCATGATCATGTAATGTTTAGCTTTGAAAATGGTTCTCTCGGTTGTCTTCTCCAAGTTGTTAAACCTAATGTCACTGTGTAAGGCTTTTATCTATCTCTTTTGTTCTTCACCGTTTCGCAATGGAAACAAAGAAAGCAGCTTAAGTTTTAAACAGACACAAGTATGAGTTCTTTAATCTCACAAACAATGATAACTTCTTAAAGATATTGTAGCAGATGAGCTTGATATAATCCTAAGCAATTAAATTTAGTGATCCTAGATGATCCAACCATGTTGGTATATTAACATAAGTGGCTTTAGAATCATCAGAGCACTAGAAAAAGCTTATACAAAAGGTTATTCCAGAGATAAATGTAATTTTCAAGAACATCTATGTCAAAAATTAATTTAAGTATGGACTGAATATAGTTAATCTACGGAAGTTAATTAACAGCTTCATGTCAAAGTGACAGTAACAATCTTTTGGATTTGAACAAACTAAATAAAAATCGAATAAGTCAAACTAAATTAAAAACAGAAATGTCCCTTTTGACAGAACATATTCCAGAAAGTCAAAAAATCTGAAATAAAAAAATCAAAACTATACTCATAAACTCTACATTATTTAGCAGATACATTACTTAATAAAAACAAAATAACTACTATAATATTGATTTAGTGGCAGGGAACAGCATGGATGCCAAGTTAATTAATTAATACAAAATCAGCCAATGTATCAAATCTGTACTAACTTAAAGATTGTTTAAAACTTCAAAGTAATAATCATTCAGAAAGGATAGGAGAGAAAGGTGGAAAGGTATTAGACCAATAATTAATACGTGATTAATTAATATTATTTGTATGGTTAATGCTTAATGGTGGAGAGGAAGCTTCATAGAACAGATACGAGATACTCCTTGATTTATTCGCTTAAAAGCTTATAAAAAGATTCAGGCATCAACGATTCTCATGATTTAAATATACCTTCTCCCACGTGGGACGAACAATATAACTGGTAGATTGATGTCACATTAGTCAAATATACATTTTGTTTGAATCAATCAACAACGTAACGTCGACCAATACATGATAAAATGTGTATTAAAAAGGTGTATTTCTTCTTTGTTATGCATGTGAAGAAAGATGTTTAATGAATGCTAGCACTGTTCACAGTATAAAACGGAGCTCCACAACATGTATTGAATGTATATCTACGATTTCTATACGCATGGTTCGCTCTTATTCTTTTGTTTTTGTCATTTTATCAAAGTTTACAACAACAAAAAAGTAGAAAGTAGGAGAAAACCGGAAGCAAAGCTCAAATGTGATACGGGAAACCAAAACCCTAAAGATTAATAGAAGCGAAAGCTGGCAAGGCACATTCTGTAACATTCCGGTTTAAAATATATAGGAAAATTAAAAGAACTGATATGGTTATTTATGTTACCGAGTGTATTTATTCTTTTGTTCACACATCCATAAAAAAATTTAAAATTAAGTGTGCTTGAATTACGATAGTAGAAGGATGGTGACCTATTAATTCCAAGATCACTAAAAAAGATTTTTAAACCTACAAAAAAGTTGACGCATTGGACGTCATACAAAATAAGACCCAAATACCAAGAGAACGGACATGAAAAATACATTATTTATAAATGGTTGGGTGCGTTATAAGTGGTATCATAGCTGAATCCAGACATGTGTGAGTTCTTGTGTGGGTTCACACTAACAAGGGTAACGATTTTGGGGCGCAACGGCGATTTTGGGGCGCAACGGCGATCTTGCGTTCAGTAAAAAGAGGTGAACTGTAACATCCTGATTTGTGGTATATAAGAAAATTTAAATTAAAAACTTAATTTTGCTACCTATGTTATAAAAGTACACTTACATTTTCGATCACACATCTATTTAGAACTCCAAGGTTAAATGTGCTTTAATTGGAGTAGTGAAAAAATAGGAAACCTACCGCGAAGTCATTCGCGATATCATATGAGTAAGACAAAATCACGAAAAAATGTCATGTAGTGATCTCAAGATCGGTAAACAAGACTTTTAAGCTTACAAAAATTAATGCACCAGTCATCACACATAATAAATCCACGGATCGAAAAATCAGACATAAAAAATCTATTAATCGTGGACGGTCGTACCGATACACATTCCTCCAGAGCCAATCTACAAAACGCCAAATGAATCATCCTTGAAGTTGTTTTAGTATATACACTACACACATCTGTATAATCTAACAACTTGATGTATAAAACGAAGCTCCCACGTGTATATATAATTGAGTTATTGACGGAAGAAACTTACTCTTTTCAATTCGACACCGCAATAAAACCATCAAGGCATCAACATGTAGATGCGAATGAATAATGCATTAGAGGTAAAAAATATCATAAAACAATACACTAGAATTCGTATGATCCCAATAATCTAGGCATAACATTAGAAAATAAACCTTAATAAACCAACATGTCGATAAGCCCATATCCAATGATAGATCACGCAAGACAACTAGCTAGGGATGTCGTTTTACCTACACATTTTATTTTATGCTATACTTTGAAAGAGAGAGAAGGAGGACCAAGCTCAATTTGCATTTTTTTCTAACTTTTTTATGTGTAGAGTATATTAGGAGATTGTAGAGAGTACGACTTCTATATATGTTCTGATTGATAGATTTGCATATATTTTACGTGAACTAGTAATAGGAATAATAAAACTCGTAAAATAAGTACATGAATACTACGTTGAACTACATAACTCGATTTAACCAATAATTTTGTGGATATTGTAGTATAAGGATGCGTTTTATATGAAAGATAACAATCTAATAATCTTATTGGAAACATGATTTTTTTTAATGCCAGTGTGCACCAATAATCAATCTTGACGTAGATATAGCTTGCTTACAAGTGTCTGGTCAACTTTGTGCTCATTTAAAATTTTAGAAGTGTAATTACTAAACTTTAAGTATAGATATATGAGATGATCATGTAGCCAAATCATATCATCTACTAATAAAATATGCATATCGAAGGTGAATTTGGTAAGCAACTAGATAGAGATGATGACCTTGGAAACTGCGATATCAGCTTCCTGAATCCTGAAGCCCTTGCATGTGGCGAGATGCTCCTCTTTTGTCAAACTCCTCGCTTTTTGTTTTCTTTATTGTTTCCTAAGCTTATACACTAGTATATATACTAGTTAAATAAACCTTTTTACCTCCACAAGTTTAAAAAGTACGGTTTGTATTATTAAAACACAACTATGAGACCTTTAAATGTGAACACTTGACTCTTATAATATGACTCTTATGATGCCTGATCTAGAGCAATAATTCAACAATTTTTAACTTACCGAAGTATTTCAAATCAACGAGTTATTTCTGCGCAAAAACTATCATATAGTATTAAATATCTTTCGAACTATGACTCTTTGTATATATCTCTGAAATCACAATTTCAAATTTAGTTTTCCATGACACAATAGTTCGAAACTTACATTTCCACATTTTTAAAGTTCGAAATCTAAAAGCCAATAGACCTTAATTATATTTGGTTTACTGTTTTTATATTATACAGTTAATTTTAAACAATATTTAACGAAAATTAAAACCTGAATAAAGTATATAAAAAGCTTCTGAAAGAAAATTATCCGAATTAGATTCGTAAGTTCGGAGCAAATGCAATTAAAACATATATGAGGTACTGTATTATTATTTAGCCAAAATAAACAGTTCTCATTATTAATTAAACTGTTTTGGTAATATTAAGTTCTATTAAACGAATTGTAGGTTCAGTGCAGCCTTTTAAATAATATATGTAAACTTTATAATTCATCAACACATTGGTGGTGATAAACAGAACTCCCCACTCCAACGTAGTTAAATTGTAAGAATGTCCACATTACATTCTGCAAAAGCATAGCTAAAACAAGGATAAACAAATAATTTCGACAAAAGAAAATGCATCGCATGTATGGAATTTTCCGATTTTTATATATTTAATTGATATGGTTGTTGAAATTTGAACAGCCAGTTGGTTTTGGTACGTTGTGCATGTGTGTTTATGTGATCAGGGATCTCGTTGTTTATTAAATTAATTTGATCTCCATAGCTGAAGCCAATTTTATTGGATATACCTTATTAAATATCTTTAACTAATTATTGGCTGAGTATATAATGACAACATCTAAGCAGTGGATAATTATTTGTGACAAAGGATAATTATTTGTGACAAAGGATAATTATTTTTAAGGCCATGCGTCCATGATCCATATGTGATATGTCCCCTGCTCAAGTACATACTAAAAGAGAAAATAATGTTAATAAATGACAGTTGCGGAAGCATGAAAACATAGAAGTTTTGGGTTTTTATTAACAATTTAATAGAGTTTTTCATAAAAAAAAATTGAACTTCAAAATTGGCAGTGACATATTGTTACACCTTGAATTTTACTTCAAAACAGTTGTGATGAAAATGATTAGAAAAAGAAAACAGATGCTGCCTTCCACCCCACTTAATAAACTTTTGCAAATATTAAGTCAATAATTTTTGAATAAGCCAATAATTTATCATAAAAAATGAAGAATTATGTAGTGGTACTATCCAAGAAAGGAAAAACTATGTTGGGTGAAAAATGATCAAAATGAAGATATAATAGTAATCTGCATGCTCTATAATTCTGCTTAAAATATACTCTTCATCTTAATTTAATCATTATTCATGCTTATTTATGATTAATTCCCACTATTCAAACTTTAGCTTAGTTCTTACTATTGTTTGTTACTTCCTTTTGTTTGATTCGTTTAGTTGTTTGATCGTTTGCTTGCTTTGCATGTTAGTACCTGTTAACTTTGAGTCTCTTATTACCTTATTTAGTTGTCCATTTTTGATTTAAGGATAAACAAAGACTACCAACAACAACTACAAAAAAAGCCTTTAACTTAGTCCAATTATACCCTCATTTTTATCATATATAAGAAAAAAACGTAAACTTGATGATGACAAAAAAACCATAAACCTGATTGCATGAATATTTTACTTATCAAAACTTCTAAACCAAAAATAAAAATATATAATAATTTAATTACGATAAAATGTAATTTAAGGAATGTTCTGTAAAATGAAACTTTATGATTGATTAGTTGTCAAAGTAATGAAGAGGATCAATAAGATTTGATTCGGATCGGATTCATATTTTATAAAAAATATTTTTAAAATAATATGACAACCTTTAAAAAACAGAAAGAAAAGTATAGACAGTGTAATATAGTGTAGCAGGAGAATGCATGTGGACACAATCTACGGTAGATATTATTTCATAGTTTTAAACTAGTCATGGTGTGTACATTCTCTCCACTATGCTATGTAAATTATATCACCGATATATTATTATTGTTATTGTTTTACCATCCAAGTTTAAATATGCGTATGATTTGCTATTTGTATCTTTTTACATATGTTTTTGACATCCACTCCCGAAAGAACGTGAAGCTAAAGGTTCAATAATTATTTTAGAAAAATACTCCTCTTGTTACAAAATAATGTATATTTTAGAATTCTTACAAATATTTTAAAACAATATTAAATTTTGATTATAAATGTATTATATTCTGTGCTTATTTATTTTCTGTAATTTTAGCTAATTAAAATTTAATAAACATAATTAATGTTTTTTGAATTTTACAATTTATCACTATTACATGCATTGAAAATGTAAAATATACTATTTAAAAAAAACATAGATCATTTTGAAAATAAGTATGATTTATTAAGAAATAGTTTTAAATTCATGTGAAAGACACAAATTCTCATTATCAATGGGCTATTCGATAATTCTTGCGAGCTTCTTGGAATAAAGAACCGACTATGAGGCAAAGATAATAGTTACTGCAGATCAATAGTAGACCCACATGAAGATTCACCGACGAGATCGATTAAATGTTACATTCTCATCGAATCACACCTATATAGTCATCAATAACAGTCATGGAATTTATCGCAAGCCATTCGTGGTTAACATAAATTTTATATTTATTCAAAATAAATAACTACACTCGTCTAAGTTTTTGCTTTGCTTGTTGCCTTGTAGCAAATTTGATCAAAGAACTGATATGATCGACACGCCTGGACTATCCGAAACATTCAACTAGTATATGGAGACAACTCGTGAGCTCTGTCCACCGCTAGACCGAGGCCGAGGACGTTTATCCTCAATAATTCGTTTTTAGGTAAAAATATGATTACCACTCAAAACCTATAAGTATATTAAACATAAAACTCCAAAAACAAGTTTAGTTATTATAATGAAACTGAAAGTGGCGTCATTACTAAGAAAGAATATTAACTCGTCAGCATCTGACCTACCAAGTGGCACACACCTGTTAGTTCCTTGTCTTTTTAAAATGTGACCCTTTGCTACTTAATTATTTATTTATGGAGTTATCAAGGCTAGGAGAGATGTTTGGGGGATCACATGATTCACGACATAACTATAATAACAATAAACTAGGATAGTTTTGGCTCATATATAAACCTCTAGTAATTAGTATTATGTTGGGCTAAATACTAAATTAGGCTAATTTTAGCTAATATATAGTTAACCGATGCTAGGTTATTTTATAACGCATCCATAGTGAAATACTATTGCCACAACCAGAGGTCCAGAACTAAAGAAAACTTTAAAGGTTATAAAAGGTAAACAACTAAAATTATTGAGATGAAATGTTAGACCCGTAAATTGTTTTTTGGGTGGTTTTCTTAACTCTTAGTTTTTTTTTTCTCAGATGACTTACGTGAAGGTGCTTAAATTATGAAAATTAAATATTTCTACTATTTTGTAGAGATAAATGCAATGAAAAAATCATTTAATATTGGTGAGAACATTCTCAAAGCAAGGACGGCATCGACTATGTCTCTGACTTTTTAGTTGGATAATCATAACAGAATTAAAACACGTTTTAAGAGCATAAATTTATTTGCATAATGACCTTGTAACTCACAGAAAGGGTGTATAGATGTAGTATATATATAACTGGGAGTTTTTCCCGATTTATATACGTGTGAGTATATGATATAGTAGCATTGACTGATTTTAATTTTGGTTAAAGTATTTATTAACATTTTTAATAATTTATTAGGCTACCGTACACAAAAAAAAAATCGATATCAGATAGTGACTAGATCAGATTTGTATTTTTTTCTCTTATAGCATATGTCTTACTAGAGTACATTATTCAGTTACTGTATTATTTAATTTACATTAGTTGCGAATCGATACATGGAACAAAGAATTTTTTTTTGACAAACTTTTAAAATGTAAATTTGCGACTAGAAATCAAACTTGTGAATGTACACACGTGTATACTACTAGAAGCTTATTGTTTATATAGAAAAGTACATTTGAATCTGTAATATGAATATGACTTTGATATGCAATTAATTACATTCAAGTTGTTTTACGTTATATTATATAGTTCGATTGCTTTCTTTTTTCAGCTTTTTTGTTGCATGTCCCTAACAGAAACGTTTTACATCCCATAAAAGTTAAACAAGAATCATAAAGCTATTTTTATCTCATTGATGCCCCAACAAAATCTTCTTGCTTTTTTTTGACAACCAGCAAAGTTATTGACAGATACAGGATTTATTAGTATAAATATAATAAAACAAATATACTTTGAGAAAGCTATGAAAACAAAAACAAATCAAAATACTACACAAATGCTCGAGCCTCAAGCTATTTTACCTTTTAGATCAACTTTTGTTACATTGTTGATTTTAGTTAGATTGATTACTGTGTCCAGTATAATTCGAGAGAATTTTTAAATTGTGATTCTAATCCCATTATTAAATAGCTAGTGATATCAATGGATCATGAGAACATAATAAACATACCATTTTTAGAAATATATATTATTACAAAAAATTATGATTAATTTTAAAATAATTATTGAATTTAAATTTCCAGCTATTTTTATGTTATTATAATATTATGATATATGTAAACATATTTTATGTGTTTTTCGTAAAACCATAGTGTAAATTTACATATATACTAGAAATAGTTACAACCTTATACTTTACTGTTAATTTCCTACATGGACCATGCATCCTATATGAAAATACTGTAATAAACCGTTAGATATTCAACTATGTAATTATGTGGGTCAATACGAGGATAATATTATAATAACCAAGCTCCAAGCTGTATATTTAAATGTTTTGTAGTCTTTTGTGTTGGAAGTCATCCACAACCGAGGAAAATATAGCAATAATATATGATAAATCATGATTAAAATATTACACAATCATTGTAATTTATAAAATGATATTTTTGTCAGAATTAATTGCAAAATCAAAATAAGGGCATAAAATCTATGTAATCTATGTATGTTTATGTGTGTGTGGGACGTATCTAATGAAATCTGGACACAATCTGATCCAGCGATGCAGTAGTTACTCATCTTAAAAACAAAACATAAAATAAAAGATTTTTTTTCTTTCTAAAAAAGATAAAATAAACATCTTATAAAGAAGAGATCACCATTGGAGATCTCTCTGATTCCTCAGCTCAAAGCTTACCAACCAACACACACACACAAGTATTGTTGCGTTTTCTCTCTCTAAAAGACTTCTCTCTAGTTCTTGAAACTATTATTTGTTACCAAGAAATGGGTAGTAGCTTCTTTGGGAGACCAAAAATGGGTGGATCTTCGTCTTCATCACCAACATCTTCTTCTCCGGCAAAGAGAGGGAAGAACAAGAATGGTTCTGACAAGCCTAAGCAGCCGCAGAGAGGTCTTGGCGTGGCTCAGCTGGAGAAGATTAGATTACATAGCGAACTTAACTGCAACAGCTTCAATGCTTACCCTTCTTATCATCCCTCAACTTTCACTCCTCAGGTAAAGTTTCACACATAGACATATGTATATGTATAGATCCATGTAGATATAGTCTAACCTTTTAGAATTTTATCATAATTAACTCTGATTTTGACCATGATTGCTTTTATGTATGTGTGAGTGTTTTAGAGATTTTTAAGCTAAGGTTTACTAAGAAAGCATATTTGCATTTATAGCATAAATAAAACGTCATGATCATTCATCACAATAAACAAAATCTATGTCTTAATAGATATAAATTGAAATTTTGAATTATATAGTTTTAGATACAGATTCATCATCAATCTTTTGGTTCATCTTGTTGAATAATGCAGGAAGAATATCCATCTATACCATATTCATCATCGTCGGCTCATTATGGCATTCATCCAAACATGATGGTAAATATATATGCCACATTTATTGTTTTGTATGTTTGTGTCTATATATATATGAGCTCTATATATATTGTATTAGTAGTATATATCCTTTATTTGCATTTACAAAATTATGATACACATCACATAATTGTTCTTAAATGCATATCTTTTTAGATCTATATGAAATTTTCAGTTAGATTCTTCACTGCATTTGAATTCATTTTAGTTTCAAATATATAATCTAAATATGCGAAATCTTCAATTATACTCATACTGGTTACATGGTTTTTACCTATCAAAATAAAATAATTTTAAACAAAATTTACATCGATTTTAAATATTTTAATTCTATATATGAATTAAAATGAAATAAGATTCATTTAATTAAACCTAATGCCAGCAATAAAGATATGTTTTTATTTAATCACTTTTCATTATTGTCTTTGTGATTCACAGATGAATGCAAGTAATGATCAATACGAGAGAACAACCATGAGATACATAGATGCTCAGCCTCATATAGCACCAAGGTCTGTACACATTTTTTTAGTTTGATCATATATAGTGTTATTTTAATTTATATGTTATGGTCTTCATATATACATGATGTAGATCTCTGTGATATTAAATTAATAAAGCTAATAATTTTTACAACACATGTACAGTTGGAACCCAAGCTACGGTATCTTGGAGAGCCAACATTATGTGGAACCAAACATAACCAGACACTTCTTACATGAGGTTGGTACTTTATAACCTAGATACATACTAATATCATGTGTAAAAAAAAGATTAATTGGGAATTAATTTTTACATTATCATCTGCCCTCAGTGACTTAAAATTATGGCGTAATAATACATGGATCTCTGATTGGCACCAAAATAAAATATGGATCTCTTAATGACTTTTCCCCATTGATACAGGATCAGAGAAATACATCGGGTACTGGGAATTTCGAAACGAGTGATGGAACTGAGCCAGATTTGGAGTTGAGATTGTCACTTTGAGTAATGAATAAATTCATATTATTTTAAAAGAGGCCATGGATTTGTTACACTCAAAGAAAATTAGAAAACAAAATAATATAAAAATTAGGTCATTTGCTTTGTGGGTGTCGGATTTTGATACCATTAAGATGTTTACGTTTTCGACAAAGTATGCTTGTAAATCTACATGATTTTCATATATATCAAAGTAGTCACAAAGTCATACGGTATATTTTTAAGCCATGCAAATGCAGTAGATTAAATTTTTAAATAAAATGAAGATCTTAGGGAGGTAAGAAAACAAAATTTAGACAAAAGTAATTTCGGATCAATTCAAATGGTGGTCATACTTTTATATGATTATTATGTTGTAAGAAGAGCCAACAATGGTACGAAGTCATTAAAATGATGTTGACAAATTGCTTTTCTGATTACGATTAAAATTAATTGTTATGAAAGAACACATTTTAATTGGTTCAGTTTATTGTGGTAAAATAAAATAAAAGTGATACAATCATTTTGAGTAATGGTGATTGGTGTGGCATTGGACAAAAAAAAAATGAAACTAAAAGTTTTGAATATATTTAATTATGTTTTTTTCTTAATACGACTAACAAAAACGTGATCAACATTCTCTTTTACTCATTATCAAACTTTTTCTCGTACAATATTTGTCTATTAACCATTGAACGAGATTTATTGTGAATATAATATAGTGATCAAACATCCACCGAAAGTTATGCTTGATTGATCACTAGATTTGATTTATATCATTAAAAAATTGGAACATGTTTTAGTGATGTCTTAAATATTTTGACCTTTATGAATTTTATTAATCTAGATGCAGAATCTTAGTTTACAATGTTATAGTTCACACCATTGACGAAACAATACTGATTTTTAAATGGAAAATACACATTTTAGTTTTCAATCTCGGTTATGTGTTTAACCAATTAAAAAAAAAAGATCTGAAAGTTGGACCAAAGTTTATCAACTTATGACATGTATGGCCAACTCAATGGACCCAGCCCGCTTAGGCCACTCTAATCATTTGGACTGATCAACAATGCTTAGTCCCAAGTTTAGTCCAAAAGGGCTATATATGGACCGGACTTTGAGCGCAAACGCTAGGGTTTGTTATTCGGCCGTGTTAGCTTATATTAGATTGCACATTTGTAGAGGTAAGACTTTGATAAGAATATGTTTGTTACATGGGTTAAAGATCATATTGTTATGAATGGTGACAACCTTTGACTTGTCTTAAACAAATCTGCAGGTATTGTAACTATCATAACATCGATATATACTATGAGAAACGTTTTACATAAATGCGAAAAAACGAATTAATTTTTTTCTTGTAAGGATTTTCTATTCGCTCAAAGGTGGCAAATGTAGAAATGCTAATCAAATATGTGCCAGAGAAACTCTGGAACCGTTGCAGCTTTATCCTTCCGTTTAATAAAGTTACATATTTTGAAAAAAAAATAATTCAAAATTTTCTTTTTGTTGTTTTTAATGTATATTTTTATCAACTAATACTAATTACTTACAAAATTTAAAAAACTTAACTACAGTTATTAGGTTTTAATTAGTTTAGTTTCATGGAATCACAAAAAAAATATGTATTTATTAATTTTTTTTAATATGTGTGAGAAGTTTTAAATATGCATCATAATGAAACATATGGAGTATTATATTTCTTCTAAACTCAATAAAATTATGCAATTATTAGAGAAAAACATTGATTAATGTATTTACAATCAATGATTATGGCTTAAGATAGTTGTGTGCATTTGATTGTTTTAATACTAGATTTTGTAGAGTGAAAATAAACATGTCCTTCAGTAAAAGTAAGTGTATTTAACCAACTTGAAAAAGTCAAAAAGTAATCTCCAGTTTAGGAAACAAAACGAAAGAAGTTGACCAGATACGAAATTACGAAAACACCCTCGCGTTCCAATCAACCCTATATCCTTATCTCTCTCTCTCTCTCCCCTCCCTATCGATGATCCAGATTCGGATTTGATCGGAACTGCCATGGAACGCATCATCGGCGGCAAGTACAAGCTCGGACGCAAGATCGGCGGCGGATCCTTCGGAGAGATTTATCTAGGTTCGTTCGCGCTGTGTCTGTGTGTGTTCTTCTTCTCCTCTCTTCTTCTAAGCTTTGGAATTAACGCCTTTTGTTGTTTAATTGCTTTTCTCCGCAGCTACACACGTCGATACGTTTGAGATCGTAGCGGTTAAGATCGTAAGTCTCACGATTTGGATCTGTTACTTTTTGCTTCTTCTTCTTAGCTAACGATTTGTTTTGAATTTGCAGGAGAATAGCAAGACGAAGCATCCTCAGCTTCTGTATGAAGCTAAGCTTTACAGAGTTCTCGAAGGAGGAAGTATGCTTCTCATTTTTGGAGAAGTTTGATTATTATTATTACTTTAATATCCGGCGGACCGAGACCCAACCGACTAGTCTCTTGGGGCAACTAGAGACCTATGTCGTCTAGCCACACATGTTTAGTGTCGTGGGGATTGTTAATGTTTGGTTGTTTGTATTGTGGTATGCAGGTGGGATTCCGCGGATAAAGTGGTTTGGTGTTGATGGAACAGAGAATGCTTTAGTGATGGATTTGTTAGGACCAAGTCTTGAGGATTTGTTTGTGTATTGTGGGAGGAAGTTTTCGCCCAAGACGGTTTTGCTCTTGGCTGACCAAATGGTAATGGAGGAGGATCAAGTCTTGTTGTTCTTGATGATGTTATCTTTGACTGATAACATTGATTATTTTTTTATTTTCTTCAATGTTACAGCTGACGAGGATAGAGTATGTACACTCTAAAGGGTATCTGCATAGAGATATCAAACCGGATAACTTCCTCATGGGTCTAGGCAGGAAAGCTAATCAGGTATCTTTCCGTGGTTTCTCTTCTCCATCTGAAACTTTGGGGATGGTGTCATTGATAAGTCTCTTTGTTATCAGGTTTATCTAATTGACTTTGGACTTGCCAAAAGGTATCGTGACGCCAACACCAACCGTCACATCCCTTACAGGTAACCTTGTGCTCCATCTACGGATGGTTTATTATCTATCTTAAGGTCGTGTTATATAACTTATTGCATTTATTATATACAGGGAGAACAAGAATTTAACAGGAACTGCACGGTATGCAAGTTGCAATACACATCTTGGAATTGGTAAGCAATGCTGCCAGTTTTTTTCTTACTTCTGCTAAGTAAAATCGTCCCTGCTCATATATTTTGGTTTCTATTTTACAGAGCAGAGTCGACGGGATGACCTAGAGTCTCTTGGATATGTGCTTCTGTATTTTCTAAGAGGAAGGTGTGTTGGCTTTTCCGACTTGAAAGAAACTAGCTAACATTGTGTATGCCTTTTTCTAGAGGTTTACAACCTTTCTTTTGCTTATGTTGTGTCCTGTTTTCATGAACCTCTTTTTTTCTAGTCTTCCATGGCAGGGTCTTAAGGCTGTTGACAAGAAGCAAAAGTATGACAAAATTTGTGAGAAGAAGATATCAACTCCTATTGAGGTCTGTTTACCTCTGTTGTGCCGTGGACTTCTTTTTAAATTAAATCCTTTTCGACTAAATATCCATATCTCGTTTGTTGCAGGTTCTATGCAAAGGTCACCCTGTGGAGTTTGCTTCATATTTTCATTACTGCCACACGCTGACATTTGATCAGCGCCCTGATTATGGATTCTTGAAGCGGCTTTTTCGTGATTTATTCTCACGGGAAGGTACATGGGGAAAATGAAAAATGATAGGATTTACCAGCAGTGGTTACCTACCTCCATCAACTAACAGTTTTCATCTTTTGCAGGATATGAAATGGACTATATATTTGACTGGACAATAATAAAGTATCAACAAGCACAGAAAACTAGAAATCAGTCTCAGGTAAAGTTTATCAATCTAGCTTTCTCTATCTGAAGTATATGCATTTGTTTTCTTTGTTCATTCAGGAGAAGGTTTCTTAATGATAAGTTTGCTGCTGTGACACATTTCGTGTTACAAAATATGTTATATGTTCTGCAGGCAGTTCCTGGGCCTAGCAATGCTCGTGCAACGCCAATGGATACAAGCAATCATCGAGGTTAGCACTTGTTTATGGCATGTTAACTTTCTTATTGCAGTTATTTATTTAAAAATCTCTGTTTTATTGATGCTCTGTTTTGCAGGAGGACCAAATATTTCTTATGAAGCCGACGTCTCTGAGCGTGTCAGATCGGGTAAGGCCATTGGTCCAAGCCCACAGATAAATAACAACACTGCTACAGGGAGGACTATGGGTTTTGATCACCCCGTCCATAAGAATGTATGTTCTTCTGCAACTCACCTCTTGTGTTACCATATCATTATTCCTGCAACTCTGTTGCTTCGAAACTCTCCATGGTTCCCTGAAAAATGCTTTAACCTGTTTTGTATTGTGAATTGCAGGTGAACATGCCATCCACTTCACTGTCTCCTGCGGGTACCTCAAAAAGAAATGTAGGAAAATCAGGTTTCCCTCCGGAAACCTCAAATTCTGGGTATGAGAGTGGGAAAAGAACCGGCGGCTGGACTTCATCATTCATGTCTCCAGAGAAATGATGCAAAGAAAAATGTAGTCTTTCCTTTTCTGAAATGGTGAGCTATTAATGTCAAGTCATGCCCTGGAAGATAAAAAAGGTGTTAGTGACACCAAGTTCTGATTTCTATTGTATATTATCTGAGATGTGTGTGGACAGGCAGCTCCAGAGGACCATGAACACATTTGTGTTACACACACACACAAAGACATCAAGTGTATGTTTGCTTGCTTTCATTCAAGATTTCCTCCAACCTTTTGTATAATTCTTACACCAGATTTGTTATCTTGTTATTTTTAGCTACTCGCTTTGTGTTGAGTTTCATAAGTTGGGCATAGCCTTTGTTGTACTGCTGCATGAAAATATATATATATATACATTATATGTTAATGGATAACAACATTCTTTGCAGAAATCCAGAGAGCCAAGCTTTTGTGCTGTGGGAGATGTCTTCAAGGGGTTAGGACCGTTTCTCCATTTTTGTTTGACATTAGGCTTCTGAAGAAACATGTTGAGAGACAACATGGGGCTCTCAAACTCAGAGATAAAGACTGAGCAGTTACATCTATAAAAGAACAAGAGCTCATAAAGCCATGCATTGGTTTCGGTACCTGGGCTGCAAAATCATATTCATCTAAGAGGCGGGTGTGGGTTGATTCTGTAACCTCATTGGAACCAAAACCTCTGGGTGAAAGAGAGGGTCCAGCTGTGTTATGTTTCGCTTATTATGCTTTCCTTATTAGTTTAACTTTAATGTATACACTCTTCGAAATGTGTGAACACAAATATTTACTTTAGTATTTGGGTTCTATTTGTATTTCACGCTTTTCAATTATTATTACACAAACCAATAATCTTAGATTTGTATCAACGCACACACTAAGCCCATTTCTTCAATTAGTGGGTCTAATACTATATTACTATTTGTATCCAAATCACAGATGAATAAAAGTAAATCAAACATTTATTTTAACCAAAAAAGGAGAAGTGCTTACAAAACTACCAACAGTAATACACAAAAGAGATAAATGTTGAAATGAGTAACAAAACAAGCAGAGATTACAACAAAACATAGCTGGAAAGCACCGTTAAAACTTTGGCACTCACTTACAGACCCTTCTTCCATTTGTGTACAAAGAGACCAATACATTTCTCCGGCGACTTTTTCAGGTATGAGCCGAGGCAGCCGTCACTCCCACTGATGACTCTGGACTAACATACTCCTCACTTGCATGCCTGACAAATTCCTCCGGAGACATGTGTGAGCCGTGGCAAGCACATACAATCTTGATTTGGTTTGCGTTAAACCTGTATGTCACACCAGAGATTGTCCTACCATGAGGACCTGAACCAGTCGTTGACACCCACGGCAGGTTAGGACGTGCCCCAGATCCTCCAAACTTCACATCAGCAGCCATTCCTGGCTTTATGGCGGAAAAGTCGAAAGAGAAAGCAGAACTGATGTTGTTGTTGTTGTTGTCTCCAGCGGGTCGTTCTGATGCATCCTCTGATGAGCCTTCCTCTGCAACAGGTTGTTTACCCTCTCCCTTCGTGGTAGCTTTAAGGAGACAACAATGAGTTATTATCTTTGCAAGTAATTATTATAAGGGAAGGGTTTGCTTACCTGAGCTTGATGGACCTCTTCCAGCAAATGGAGCCTGAGAAAGCGTGACAATCCCGCCTGAAGTATCCTTATCCAGCATAGGGAGCTGAACAGGTGAGTATCCGAACATGATTGGGAGATTCCCAGTATTAGCAGTAGGCTGCGTTAGACTAGTAGCTGCTGCAGTATGTTGTCCAGACTCTTTAGCCGGTAGAGAGTAAGGTAAACCAGTGAGGACATTCTGTGGATGATGAACAGTGAAAGGTACAGTGTAACTCATGTTACGGTTTGCAGTAAACTCTTCAGGGTTGTTCTTCCTTTGACCTGCTATGTTGTCCACAACGTTTGTATCAGCAGTTGGACGAGCCAAAGAAGAACCACCACCTGCTTCAGATTCCGCTACATCTTCGTTATCAGCTGTTGATCCTTCATCTGTGGCGTTTGAAACATGGGATGCCTTTGTCTTCTTCTCGTGCAGCATATCAACACTGTCTTTCTTCTTTTCATCATCATTCATCGCCGAGAACCCGAACTTTCTTTTGCTGCTTCCTGCTTCTTTCAGTCCCTCATCCTCCACCCACAAAGGCTTCGTGGAAGCTTCAGCGTCAGTACTAGGAGCTTTGGAGAGTTCATTGAAGAAATTCTGTGGAGGAGGTTGAGGTTCAGAACTCGGCGGCTCTGGTGGTCTTTGAGAAGTTGGATGAAGGAAGTTCTTGAAGTCATCAATCACTTTAGCGCTTCTATCACCTCCTCCTTCTACATTGTGATTCTCCGAGGAGGTTCCAACATTGTTAGTAACATTACCCTTAGCTTTCCCTCCACCACATGAGAGACCCAAACTAAGCTCAAGCCCATTATCATCATCCATTTTCTTTTGTTGTTCACACTAACTATCCTAAACACAGCTCAACAGATCTTTAGCACATCCCCTGTCATCTGAGAATCATAAGTCACAAAAATAACTAAAGGAGTAGACTTTACAATAGCATTAGGCACAAGATCTTAGTAACTCTATACACAACTCTTTGATTACGATTAATAACAATACAGTAAAGCAGCAGATCTGTCAGGTAACGAGGTTCGATAATACAATCATAAACCTCTTAAATCACTCACAAAGTTTCAGACTTTCGAGTTCGAAATGATCATAGATTCATACCCAGAACCCTAACAAGTGCCAAATCAGCTGAAATTAGAGCGATTTCAAATCACTCAAAAAATAAAATAAAGCTATTGCGAGGAATTAAAGAAAAAACAGCTCAAAAATCGAAATCGAGGCAGGGAAGCAATGAAGGTAGAACCTGAAATGGAGAAGAAGACGGATGATCAGAAGAAAAGCGGAACCCTAGTAGCTTCGCGGCGGCGCTCCTTGGTGCTCAGTGTCGGACATGTAGTACGGATCAGTTTTTTTTTTAACAAATTTGTATTTGTTTCTGTGGTTATTCAGTTTAATTTTTCTGAGTCACACCGTATCTTCTTTACATACACACGTTTCTGTTGTAAAATATATATATATATATATATATATGTATATATATATATATATATTTTTTTTTTTGTCACCATAAAGTTTTATACAAATGTTTGTTTATGCAAAAAATTCATTACTAACATTTTTTTGTCCATCTCAATTTTTAGTAGAGCACTATTAATTCAATAATGTTTAATAAATCGCTAGACGGTAACTAGACGTTTTATAATAAACTAATGAATAGGCAGATTATTTGGGATTTAGACGAAGTATAAGATGTTAATATACTATTGACATTTATATGAAATATTTTAGTTTTTAAATAAAAATATAAAATTATTGTGATAAATTATCAAAATTAGATATGCAAACAGAAAAAAATAAATTTATGAATTTATATTAACATAATTATTTAAACTAACATACTAAACTAATTTAAATTGATTTAATCGATTTGAAATAGTTTAGATCGATTTAAATGTATAAATTATATTTTAATAAAATTGTTTTGGATATGACTGAATTACTGCTTAAATGGGAAGTGTAGGCGCCGCTCTATACGGATTTTTAAAATCTTAAGATGAAATCATTGTTTTTACAAATAATCTGTTTTAAGAATATAAAAAATCTTAACATACACTGTATATGTCCAATGTGTGGTTAATGCGTATGTAATGGCAGGCAACCTTCCCAAAATATGTATATTAACAATATTTAAATGTGTAAATGTATAATGGATCCCAAAAATGTATAGTAGCACATGTAACATGGACCCAATTTGTTTAAATTCCAGCAATATCTTGGCCTAAAAGGCTAAAACTAGTCCATAAGGACCATAACTATTCACATATTAATACTGCCAATTTAAATGGATCCATGTCTTATGAGACATATATTTGTTAAGTGTCTTAGCATTTCCACATCTTCGATAACTTGTAGAGAAAGATAAGAACATCGTTTTTTTTTGTTGTAACTGGGATACGAACCTAGTTGATTGGTGCAACTTAAACTAATGATACACATTGATGCTAGTTATGGTGAGCCGTCATGTCCATGTGGATCTTACAGGATCTTCATTACCAGCCAAGTTAACATTGAGTGAAACGTGGTATTGATTTTGAGAAAAATATAATAGACATTATTTACCAAATGATTGTTTAGACATTATTTACCAAATGATTGTTTAGACATTATTTACCAAATGATTGCTTAAGTTTTATCACTATAATTATTCTAAAAAAAATTATGACATGTCTTAATCAAGTACGTGACATATATACTATCTAATTTAGACATGATTTAAATTAATTATGACAAAATTAAACTAAAAAAATTAAAATAGAAGTTAATAAGTATCTAATCATGACCATAATTCTAAATAAAAATAGAAACAAAAGAATTTTAATCTTAGATGGTACTTTATTATATACTTACATACTGAACAAATTATAACAAAGAAACTAAAAACAATCATTTCTTTATTGATATTTGGTATATATTTAAAGTTGCTAATGAGAAGTCATCCAAATATTGTAAATTGTATGAATGTATTTATTCATTATACTTAGTTTTATGATTAAATTAGAGGATTATTTTGTATATTGTTCATGTTTCTAATTTCTTAAATTTAATATGTACATAGTATTATCATTTTTGTTTTAAGGAATAATATTAAAATATAGATAAGCATATGTAAATAAAAGACTTGCTCTATTTTTAGCTTTTATAATATTTTTTCGGTAATTTTTGTTTCTGAAACTATATATGTTTTATATAAGTATATTATGCATATATATAAGCTTCACTTTTCTTCAAAAATAAAATGTAGTATAAAATTATTGTTTCAGAAATATAAATTAATTTTATTTAATTAAACTAAATGACTAGTTTATAATTGTTTAAAAATCAAATAACATAAATTGTAAAAAAAATAAACAACAATTTTCTTTTAAATAAAAATATTTCTTAAAAATTACTATTTCTGCAAATGACGCAGAAAAACATCTAGTTGTATTTGAAACTGCTACCTAAAAGTTGTAGGTTTGATTTACTTTTGCATTACATCTTCGAAATTGTATGTGAAATAGTGATGTGCTCAGGTTTTACCACTAAAAACCAACCGCAAGTGCACGGTAATGCGCGGTAGTACTTAGGGATCGAATCCACAAAGACCAAGGTTACAATATGAAACTTTGAGAGTAAAGTCAAGCTAGAACAGATATGAGGGGTTTTGTTGTTTGTTTGGTTGTCACACTTGCTAATGATTTAAATTGATTTATGATTAAAAGGTGTTAGGCATTGGGTGATTCTAGGGAAATACAATTACCATGAAACAAGTATTAATCAAGGGGTATATTTTTAGAACCGTTCTTGAACTCAAACAACTTTATTTAGTTTAGCCTACTCTCGTAGTACTAAACCCTATGTTATAGAATTCCAAATATCAACTCTCGCCATATTCAATATCCTAAACATGCATTCTTAATAGGTTCGATATGTTCACAAAGTCTATAACAACAACTCTCGTTGGTTACAGAACTTTGCTCATCTAGATTCTTTTCGGGATTTTAACTACCACTTTTGGTGTGTTAATTTCCTATTAATCATGAACTAGGTGTACCTTCTAATTCAAGCATTAAGATTAATATAGATGAAGAACCAGATGATTATTTTCCCTTGATTAACACATTAATTTCAGTGATTCATGGATTCCCTTGAATCACCTTAGCCTAACTAATAGATTACTCACACATATTAATTGAAACTCAAGACATAATAGATTTCATAAAAGCAATAGAGTAAAGGGATTTAGAAAGCTTCTCTAGGAAGAGAAAGAGTTTCTCTTCAAGTATTCGATGAACTTCAAACTTCAAATATAACTTCAAACTTCAACAAGAACAAGAACTTAAACTAAGAACAAGAACTAAAACTAAGATAGATAGATTGTGTTGTGATGGGATGAGAGTGAGATGAGATTGGATGATTTGGGATGGGATGCAACCCCTCTATTTATACACAGGTGAAGGCCTCCAAAAGCTCCAGACATAATAATGAAAGGTGAGTTGGTGTAGCTGTCAAGTGGAGTTCTTGGTGAAGTGGGATTGGGTTGGTGAAGTTGGTGGCCGCGGGACGTCAATCGATCGATGCATTTTTGGATGAAAATGCATCGATCGATGCATGATGGTACGATTTTGGAGTTTGGTTCAATCGATCGATTGTGTTGTACAATCGATCGATCACTTTAGCTCGGCTTCTTCCGCAGTTATGCATCGATCGATGGGTTTTTATACTAAAACGCCATCGATCGATTGGACTTTGTGATTTGTCTTTCGGCTTGATCCGTTGTTCGTTTCTTGCTCTAACTCCTTCCGATTGGTACGGATTTCTTCGGAATTCCAGTATGTAGTTGCCAATGGTTCCTAACGCGCTTTATTACCTAATTACCTGAAACACAAACGAAAACAAGCGAATAACCGAGAAAAACATAATGAAACAGACAACTAAACACGTAAAAACCTAGATACATCAATCCCCCCAGACTTGAACATTTGCTTGCCCTCAAGCAAATATCCGACAAGAAAAACAGCTAATACCTGCAAACAACCATTTTCACCATATGTTGGTTTTAAACCACATCAGTTAGTACCAACATTTAGGAAGGATTCCACGTACTTTTACCCCATCCTTATTTCTCAACTATCTTCAAACCACAGCTTTGCAAGAAGTGTCCAAAGTTTCCACTGCCGACCTTTTTAGAATTTAAGGTGCGGTCTCATCTTGGGGATATCGATCAAAAGACTCATGGATTCTTACTCTTTTAGGCTTTTGACAATGCGATTGGTCTTTTCCGGTTCATTTTCCCCTCTTTCTTCTCGCTCCACTCAGTCAATGTCTCCCTTTATTTCGAGGGTACTTGGTATTTTTTTAATTGACTGAGATTTTGGACAGGCTTTCATGATGCAAGTCTTAATGGTTGTAGCCACCAAGCCCTGATCACTTCTTTTTGACCTTTATCCTTCAAATCATACTGAGTTATGATTTATCATCATGTTTTTCCAAGTTGATTTTTGTCTTGGTTTACTTCTTAAAAGTTGTAGATGATTACTTATCTTCTTTTATTTCTTTATTGAAGGGGAAAGAGAGGGGAACCGGATAGGTATAGACTTCATTGTTTCCTTAGTCCTGAAGAGAGATTCCGATCATGTGTATACCAAGCCCCAAGATGAGAAAATTTTGAGTAGATTGAATGGTCGGTCAGTTTGGATCCTTTGGTTACTCTTGCAAGCATGGATGTTGGTTGATCAAAGTTTTGTGGATTCTTTCCATGTTTCACAATCTGCAGTTTGTAGCTCAAAGAATGGTACTCAGATATTAGTTATTAGGTTGTTTAGGAGGCAAAGCAAAATACGAATCAAAATAAATCACACAAAACTAAAATTAAACCAAAAGAAATCCTGAAAAAGAAATAAGTAGCAGACTCAAAATGAGAGTACGATAAGTACTTCCCCCCAGACTTAGTTTACACCGTCCCTGGTGTAACCACTGAAAAATCAGATCATAAAAATGTCAAATAAAAATAGTAAATAGCGCGTAAAAGAACACTTGACCATACTGGGCGGTGGTAGCTCTAGTCCTCATCTGCGGCTCCAGATGTACCGGTGTCCTCAGTCCTCTTGGATCTCTTCGTTTGCCTGCGTGCCCCACTTGAACCGGAACCTAAAACACCTTTTTTTTTTTTTTTAATATATATATATATTTTCATATTTTTATTTTATATATTTTTTTTTTATATAATTTTATATTTTTAAAACAAAAATAAAACTTACTCACACTTACCGGTGGGTTGCCTCCCACCAAGCGCTTGTTTATAGTCGTTAGCTTGACTTTCGATTGGCTTTTTAACTTTGGTTCGGTTCTCCCAGGGAGACATCATCTTCTCTTCCAGGGGGTTCAGTGTAGGCGAGGTGTGGTTTGAGACGTTGACCGTTCTCCACAAACTTGCTTCCATCGTGACTCCATAACACAACTTCACCATAGGGTATTACTTCCTTCTCGAGTGATGTGTTTTCACGAGTGATTGTTCCACAATAACCAGCATCCATTGAAGACTGGATCGGGTAGGAGACAGCCTTGTTGACATTGAGGAGTGTGACCTTCTTTTTTGAGAAGTCAATACATGCTCCAACTGTTGCGAGAAATGGAGTTCCAAGGACCAAAGGAACTCTCTTCGTAGTTGCCATCTTTACAACCGTGAGGTCTATAGGGATCGTGCATCCTCCAATTTTCAAAGGAAAATCCTTGATGAGGCCTGTGGGGGTTGTGGAAGACGAATCCCCAAACATGAGAGAGGTTTTGTTTGGCTCCATGCTTTCAATACCGAGTTTCTTCACCATTTCCATTGAGATGACATTGACATTGGCACCACTATCCACAAGAGCTTCATTCATGGTTATTTTACCAAGGGAACAAGACAGTGTGAACTTCCCTGGTGACTCTAGCTTAGGGAGAGACTTTGGTGGGACTTGTCGATCGATCATTGCTGTAGAGACGTCTAGAAGCTCCGCTACTTCTTCTTTGTGATCTAGAATGTCCTTGATGAGCATCATTTGGACATAGGCTTCTTGCATTGTATTAAGCTCTGGAAGCTTAACTCCGATGTTACTTAAGTCTTTTCTGAATTTGCAGATGACCTTCTTTTGAGCTTTAGTGATAACCTTCTTCGGATATGGGAGTTTTTCATAAGGTGATATCGTAGCTCCGACTCCAACTGGTTGCACAACCTTTTTCTCAACCTTCTCCACGGCTTGAGTATTAGCCTTGGCTACAATTTGTACCTCATCTTGCACAAGTGTAGATCCATAGAGGAGTCTTTCAATCTCGTCCACCTCTCTCACATGATCATTCAATTCATCTTTAGCAGAGATGACAACGTTGCAGTGGTCTTTTCTTGGGTTATGTTCTCCTCTTCCAGGAAGAACTCCATTCGGTCTCTGGACAGCTTCTGCGGTTTGAGCAACTTGAGTCTCCAGCTTCTTGACATGTGCGGAAAGAGATTCCCATCTGTTGTTCATGTCTTGGAATATGGTGTCGACCTTCATGTTGATCTCTGTGGCTGATTTCTGCTGGTTGAGAATCAGCTGTTGCATCATTGCCTCAAGCTTAGATTCTTGAGCAGCCGGAACAGAGCTTCCACCGGTTTGAACTTGGGTTTGATTCTGCGGTTGGAAAGAGTTGAAGGGTTGCCCCTGTTGGTACCCTCCTTGGTTGAAGTTTGCGTTCTGGTTACGGTTTTGCCCCAAGCTTTGCCCAAATGGTCGATTCTGCCCGTAGTTTGGGTGTTGATAGATTTGCTGTCCCTGTGGGATCCTCGGTGCTTGGTTCTGTCCAAAAGCTGGTTGTTGGAATATTCTGTTTTGTGGATAGTTCTGTCCACCAATGTAGTTGACAGGTTGTTGTTCAAGATTTTGGCCATCCACAAAGTTGACTGCAGCTTGTTGATCTTGTGGCTCTTGATTTGGAAAGTAGAAAGCCCCTTCGCCATAACTTTCAATGACATTGACTGCCCTTTGATCTCTTTGCATAAGCAAGTCGATCTTTGCGCTCATCTCTTCTAGTTTTTTGCTCTCTGAGTTCCCACCTTTCCTTGATCTATCATATTCTTCATTCAGGTTGCTGGAGCTTGTGGCAAGATTCTCGATCAAAGTGTAAGCCTCCTCTTGGTTTCTTGTCATGAAATCTCCATTGCTGGCTGCGTTGAGAGAGTTCTTGACATTCCAGCTTGCTCCATCGTAGAAGATGTTGAGGATGTGCTCGTCTGAGTACCCATGATGCGGGCACTCTCTTTGGTACTCTTTAAATCTTGCCCATGCTTCGCTCACCGGTTCAGAGTCATTTTGTCTGAAGCTGGTGATCTTGCTTCTCAGGCTGGCCGTCTTTTGTTTGGTGTAGAATTTGTCCAGGAAGATGGCTCTGCATTGCTCCCATGTTGTGATAGATCCTGGAGGTAGAGATTTCAGCCATCTCATTGCTTTGTCTCCAAGAGAGAATGAAAACAGCTTGCACCGTAGATAATCAGCGGGAACTCCATTTGATCTTGTTGTGCTGCTGATCTCCTCGATGGTCTCTATATGATCCATAGGGCTTTCGGACGGGAGACCATAGAACATGCTCTGTCTGACCAGAGCTATAGTTTGAGGTTTGATCTCGTAGTCTTGCCTGTTGATCGGAGGAGGTTGTATTGCTGATCGGTTATGGTAATAGGTGTGCGGAGTGTCGACAGCTCCAATGGGGCGAGGTTGATCTCGTCTCTGTCCTGGATTAGGAAGTGGTTGGGGTTGTCTGAACACTCCGGCAGCAGCAACAGCAGCGTTTTGCTCATCATTCATAGGAAGATTTTGGATGTTTTGGGGTTCACCATGCTGGTTATGTACTCCAGCCATGTTTCTTCTCCTGTTTCTGTTGTTCTCTCTTTCGATTCTTGCAAGTTCCTCGTTAGAAACAACCGCTAATTCTTCAGAACTTCGGCTTCTCGTGTTCATATACCTGCAACACTCACAAGAAAATCAAGAAAAAGTTTATTAGTAATATCGAAAATATTTTTTTTTTTTTTTTTGTAATAGGGTTCTAGACTAGACTCCAGTCCTAGTTCCAAAGGTAACGCTATTGGTCCCCGGCAACGGCGCCAAAAACTTGATGTGCTCAGGTTTTACCACTAAAAACCAACCGCAAGTGCACGGTAATGCGCGGTAGTACTTAGGGATCTAATCCACAAGGACCAAGGTTACACTATGAAACTTTGAGAGTAAAGTCAAGCTAGAACAGATATGAGGGGTTTTGTTGTTTGTTTGGTTGTCACACTTGCTAATGATTTAAATTGATTTATGATTAAAAGGTGTTAGGCATTGGGTGATTCTCGGGAAATACAATTACCATGAAACAAGTATTAATCAAGGGGTATATTTTTAGAACCGTTCTTGAACTCAAACAACTTTATTTAGTTTAGCCTACTCTCGTAGTACTAAACCCTATGTTATAGAATTCCAAATATCAACTCTCGCCATATTCAATATCCTAAACATGCATTCTTAATAGGTTCGATATGTTCACAAAGTCTATAACAACAACTCTCGTTGGTTACAGAACTTTGCTCATCTAGATTCTTTTCGGGATTTTAACTACCACTTTTGGTGTGTTAATTTCCTATTAATCATGAACTAGGTGTACCTTCTAATTCAAGCATTAAGATTAATATAGATGAAGAACCAGATGATTATTTTCCCTTGATTAACACATTAATTTCAGTGATTCATGGATTCCCTTGAATCACCTTAGCCTAACTAATAGATTACTCACACATATTAATTGAAACACAAGACATAATAGATTTCATAAAAGCAATAGAGTAAAGGGATTTAGAAAGCTTCTCTAGGAAGAGAAAGAGTTTCTCTTCAAGTATTCGATGAACTTCAAACTTCAAATATAACTTCAAATATAACTTCAAACTTCAACAAGAACAAGAACTTAAACTAAGAACAAGAACTAAAACTAAGATAGATAGATTGTGTTGTGATGGGATGAGAGTGAGATGAGATTGGATGATTTGGGATGGGATGCAACCCCTCTATTTATACACAGGTGAAGGCCTCCAAAAGCTCCAGACATAATAATGAAAGGTGAGTTGGTGTAGCTGTCAAGTGGAGTTCTTGGTGAAGTGGGATTGGGTTGGTGAAGTTGGTGGCCGCGGGACGTCAATCGATCGATGCATTTTTGGATGAAAATGCATCGATCGATGCATGATGGTACGATTTTGGAGTTTGGTTCAATCGATCGATTGTGTTGTACAATCGATCGATCACTTTAGCTCGGCTTCTTCCGCAGTTATGCATCGATCGATGGGTTTTTATACTAAAACGCCATCGATCGATTGGACTTTGTGATTTGTCTTTCGGCTTGATCCGTTGTTCGTTTCTTGCTCTAACTCCTTCCGATTGGTACGGATTTCTTCGGAATTCCAGTATGTAGTTGCCAATGGTTCCTAACGCGCTTTATTACCTAATTACCTGAAACACAAACGAAAACAAGCGAATAACCGAGAAAAACATAATGAAACAGACAACTAAACACGTAAAAACCTAGATACATCAAATAGCTCGAGTGAAATGTGGTAGGCTTTCATGAAAACATAAAGAAGAATTGCATTTGAAAACGTAACCAAGAATTATATATTTGGTTTATTTTTGTATTACATCTTTGAATCTTATGTGAAATAGCTTGAGTGAAATGTGAATTTGGTTTTGAGGAAAACATAAAGATAGAATTGCATTTGAAAATGCTACCAACAAGTGTGGCTTTGGTTTATTGTTGCAATACATCTTTGAATCTGATGTGAAATAGCTTAAGTATAATGTTTATTGGTTTTCAAGAAATCATAAAGATGAATTTCATTTGAAAATGCTACCGAATTTTGTGGTTTTGGTTAATATCTTTGAATCGTAAGGTAGTTATGCTTGCTCTGTTTATAATTTATGTCCTTCTATACTTTTGCATGCACATTTTTATGACCTAAAAATGAGTGACCAATTGCTCAATGCACCTTGGCATAACTGACAACAATCATATATAAACTATTTAAGATGTGATTACAATTTATAGAGAAAAATTATATATATATACATGCGAAGAGAAACTTCACCATGCCTAAACATGTGTTTGACTTCTTTGAGAGTGTAGACAAACTTATTAATGGTCTCATTTTGAAAATGATCATGTCAACGAAATCAGATTATGTTTGTGTCACAGTTGTCAACTGCAAAGAAACTTCATACGCTTGGTGGAAAAATACACAAGGTACTATTATAATGGTAATGATTATGTTATGTTGTCTTAAATTGTTATTTTTCTCATCACTTTCAACTATCTTTTTCATTGTAACTGCAAATTTGATTAGTGTTGTAATATTCATCTTAGGAGGCGTTATTGGTTCATATACTTTAGAGTATTTAGAAATCCATATAATATTTACAAATCAATGTAAAATATATTGATTTTCAAATCTAACATATAAATTTGTATTTGTATTTACAAATCCGGAGGTTTTCCCTCGGATTTGAGTCTTTGTATTTTTAACAAAGAAATCCATGCAAATCTGTTATGAAATCAAATCCATTAGTAAATTCGGATGATTGAATAACAGCTAATTTAAATTAGAATTTATAAATCATGAAACTAATAACACATGATTTCAATATGAATTTTAAAATCATAGAACCAATAACACTTGATTTAGTTTAGATTTCCAAATCCATTAAAATGCAAGAACCAATAACCCCCACTTAGATTACTTTGTTTAGTACTTGGTGGACTATGTTGACCCATTAAGGAAGTTCATAAACTATGCACAAAAAATGCATTATTGCTATATTTACTTTATAACGAAAGACTTTGAGTTTGTAATGACTAGATGTATATCATTCACAACACACTGAAGATATATAGGCTGTAGGAAACCATATGCTTACCATTAATTGAATTATCATGTTCATACTCTCATTGTTTATGTTCAACGATTAACTTTTGTAGATGAGATGTTCCACTACATGCAATTTCATCCCATTGGATTATCTTTGGCTATACCAGATTACTCCACCATTAGAATATATAATTAATCATATGATTAATACTTTTGGAATGATTGCATAGATTAGTGAATAAATTATTAATGTTATGTGTTATGTGTTTTTATTTGGAAGGGAATTTACCAAATACTTACATCCAAAAATTATGTGTGTAAATGCCCTCAAGTGGTCTCCATATATGACATTGGAGTGGTAAATGGAGAAACAATTGCACTTGTGAAATCTACTCAATAGTGATAAATTTGGAGATTATTTGATAGTATCTCTAGATATTATGTTAGTTGAGGTTCAATAAAAGAGAAAAATGATCATCGCAATTTCGCATAATCAAATGGTTTGCTCTCTTACTTTTATTTTCCAAAACTTATTTCTCAAAAAGTTTGACTCTAACAAATATTTAGGTATTAATAGTGTTTTAGTGTAATACTATCTCGAATATATTTTGTTATTTTTTCTTCTAAAATAAATAAAAAAATCTATAATAGAGATGAAATTTATTTCAATATCTCTTTTTGTAATAACATTGCTTTTAAATATAAAGTAAAATAAAAATTATTATTTTAAGTAAATTTTTTTTAGAAAAAGAAAATAGAGAAATATCTTAAGATAACCCTAAAAAAAGTTTTTGTCACAAAAATAACCCTCAAGAATAAAAAAATGACAAATCTAGCCTTTTTTATTTTCAAAAAATTAATTTTTATTTTATTTTTTTTCAATTTTAAACCTCACCCCCAAAACTCCACCCCATAACTCTAAATCCTAAGTCTAAATTAGTTAGCTCAAGGGGTATAAATGTATATTAGTCATTTTGTTAACCCTTGGGTTAACTAATCTAGACTTAGGGTTTAGAGTTATGGGGTGGGTTTTGGGGGTGAGGTTTAAAACTGAAAAAAAAAATATTTTTGAAAATAAAAAAAGACTAGATTTGTCATTTTTGTTCTTGAAGGTTATTTTGTGACAAAAACTTTAAAAAATGATTATTTAGGAGATTTGCCCAAGAAAATAATAAGAATAGGTCAAGTAAAACTATCTTTTAATATTATTATAGAAATAAAAAGATCAAGTGAGTTGAAGATGCTCCACGTGTATATCATATCCATTTTAGCTTTTAAGTTATTTATTGATTGCTGGAAGTTTCTCTCTCACAATATGCACCTTCCACCGAACACTCAATACTTGTTTGGTCGAGTAACTTTTTATTTCGAGTATAAAACCTTGTTATGCTTTGTCAAATTGTAGATGCAATGTCCACCACGATATATTGCTAAATCTCGATAAACCTAAAAGATAATAAACATATCAAATCTTATTAGCTTTTTCCCTATAATTTTAGATTTACCATTTCTCCGGTTAGCTGGAATGTACTGTTCTGATGCCCGTTTAAAGTTGAATTAATGAAATGAATTTATAATAAAAAAAAAAAGCATCAATCAACTGGTTTTGTAGGCCAAGCAGTCGACTTCTAAGCAAATGTGTCCAGGAACCCCATCCATGGTTTTCCTTACAACCGCTTGGTACTCCACAGGAGCACCACTCGGATCGCCATTGCCTTTGAAGACAATGTAGAAGATCGCATTGTTGGCCTTGAGCTTCATGCATGGCTGCAACTCTTCTTCCTTAGTTTGTACAATTACCTTCTTGATTTCTAATGGTAGAAATGGCCTCAAGTCGCTCTACAAAACACACGTAAACTCAAAGTTATGGCAAGAAAACCACCATCAGTGAGAAGCCATTAGATTAAAGAAGAACCTACCTCATGTGCCATCCATTTAGAGTGGAAAGCAAATTCCGCATACATATGAAGCCACTCATTTCCTTGCACGTCTGATTCTTGCAACTATGAAGCCATGAGTGAATCAGATATCTCATAAATCAAACCCAATCAACCAGATGAAGCAAACTTAGCATACCTCATAAAACTGCCCACTATTGCTGCTGATTGCAGCCATCTCGTCCTTGGTGAACCACTTGGGCATTTTACCTTTGTAAAAATCATCTACTCCAACCTCCTTCCATCTTCTCTCAGGCCCATCAAAAGTAGGAGGTCGAGGGCCACTAGGAACTAATAACCAGATATTCCATACAATATATGAAAACTGGAGAAAATACAACCGAAGGATCTTCGACTAGTCTAGTTATTTACCTTTTAGTCTGGAGATTTCAGTCTGTGCCACAAAGGATGCCTGTTCCGGAAGGAAATCTTTGAAAACACACGTCTGAAAATTGCAAAGAGAGTTGCTGGATGTGTCAGTGGCCTCCAACGTTATGTGGTAATATAGACACCGAGTAAACCTCAGCACATCGTTGTATTTGTTTATAGCAGCCAATTTGAGACTGGTTCCCTACAAGATCAAACAGCCAAATGAACAAGTTCACAATCCATATCATGTCATTAACTGTTGTTTTACCTTCTCAAGATTGTAACAGTGAAGTCCTAGTCTACTAAACAAGCCGATATCATATGGATAGTCATACTTGTCTTCCACTATGTGAGGAACAAGTTCACCACCATACGGAAGATAGAAGTGATCAACATCGAAACCCTACCCACATCCAAAGATCAATACTTTAAGATAATCATCGTAAGGGCATGCTTATATTCAATCAAAGCCAAACACTTTTAACCTAAATTCAATCAAAGTCAAACACTTTTAACCTAAACTCATCAAAGCCAAACACTTTTAACCTAAACTCATCAAAGCCATACACTTTTAACCTAAATTCAATCAAAGTCACACACTTTTAACCTAAACTCGATCAAAGCCAATCACTTTCAACATAAAACGATGATAATCTCAGAGAAGGAAGGAGAGATTACGTCGGACTCTAAATATTGACGGTGGTACTCCTTCTCGATCACAGGGTTAACCTCATCTTCATCCCATGGATCGTAATTAACCTTCGAGAAACTCTGTATCGGAGCAGCGCATGAGCTTCCTGGGGATTCCAGTTTCCGTTTACGCTGCTGCGGTTGTTCATCTCCGATGCTTGGAAGCAAGTTCGCAATCTCAGTCATCGTCTCCGGTTTCGTCTGAACCCTAATTGCAATCGCAATTCTCGTTCTGCTCCGACGAGCTAGAGATTTAAAAAGAAGGCTTTATGGTCGATTATTTGATTAACTATATTTTGCCTTTACGCCCCTATGTTTTCCGAATCTCATAAAAAAAACCCAACTTCTTTTAATAATTAAACTAAAGTTATAGGTTTTGGAAATAAACATTTTTTATCATTAAATTCTTATTTCAACTCTTATCTCATACTATCAGATAGACTTACTTCATGTTCGTTTTGTAACTGTACTTCATATTTTCTTTACAACATTATTTAGATTTACACCTTGTTAACTGAATTATTATTAGATTAGCATAAGAAAATATCTCAGGAATAACTGATAAAAACGTCCTGTATTAGTCAGTGTAAATGCAGCTCATACCATTATATTTAGATGTACACCAGTCAAAAGTTAAACACTAATTTAAGGGATATAATTTATTGGTTTCTAACAGGTAAAAACTAAAAAAAAAATCTCAATTTTGAAGTGTAGTTTTGTTTTGAATTTTAAGATATTGGACCTTCGTTTTATAAAACAAACATGTTTTGTTATGAAATTTAGTTTGGATTATTGTAGGCTCAGCCCATTTAAAATAGCCCGATGTAATTTTTTGGTTAACTAGACCGTGTTAAATACATTGTGATAAGTGTCATTTTGACATTTTTTTACGAAAATTTAAAAAAATATATAATAAATTAATATACTTTTATTTAATTAATTATATATTAAATAAATATATATTAATTGTTCAAAAGCATAACTATTAAATGTATAAAAATATTGAGATGATAGAAGGAAAATTTTAATGTTTACCACGTTATTGGTACCACTTTTCATTTTTACCTTTATTAAAGAAACATTTTTAGAAATACCATTTTTAAGAGATAATTTTTTTTTAATTAATTAGAATTCTAAATTTTATATTCCTAAACCCTACTCCATCCTACCCCCACCTCTCAACTCTAAACTCTAAGTCTTAGATTAATTAACCCAAAAGTTATAAATATGTTTTTTCCTATTAAAAAATAAGAATATAAAATGATTAAGGTAAACATGAAAAGTGATATTATAAAAATAGTATTTTTGACAATTTCCCATGATAGAATGACAATTTTTTAAACAAAATAAAAAAAAATATAAAGTGACAACTATTACAAAAACAAAGGGAGTTTATGCAAACGATATTAGAAAGTAGAAACACATCTTGATACTCCACATTTATGACAATCAATTGCTGGTAGATATTTGCTATATTAATCATCTATGTTTCTTCTCTTTCTATGAATCAGCTTGGTGAAAAAAAATGAAAATGCTAAATATTGTATAGAATAATAAAGCGACAAGTATAGGTTATAGAGTGACTAAACAGAATGTCACATGGCTTGCTGATACGTCGCCTAGAAAATTCGTGGTCCTAACTTCGAACTCGGATTGACTGTGAAAATTGTTGTTTACACCGTTAGAAACTCATCATTTCCAGTTTCTTGTTTTTTTTTTCTCTTACACACAGAGAAGAACAAAATAAAGCATGCATACATAAGTTATCAGTCATTTAAAAACGGATTACAATTTGCTGAAGTGTATATTTGACGTTCATGAAAAATCTAGTACACGATCAATATAAAAATATAGTACATTATCGTAATAACCATTTGCGATGGTGTGACTGTTTTATGTTTTTCCTTTCAACAAACTTTTTCTTTGGTCATCATCATCAAGTGTCTTAGATTAATTAGTTTCGTGTATCAATCAGTGGCGAAGGTAGCTTGTACTTAGGGTGGTCAATTAACCCACATGGAATTTTGAAAACAATGTTATTATAGTTAAAGTTTTCAAATTACCCCTATAAATTGACCCCCATAAAATTTTAATTCAACTAGAGGTTTATAACTCAACAACTATATTAAACATTAAAAATTGTATGACCCATGTAAATAATTTTTCCGCCTCCGCCACTGATATCATCATATGCGTGTTGTATATGATTACATATATAACGTATACATATGTTAATAGCATAAATTAATTATGCTTTTCAAATTTTTAAAAAATGCATATATTAACATGACGGAATAATAAATCTTACTCTTTGTGATTGTTTTTAGATGAAAATTACTCTAACAACAACAATATACGGTGTAACTAAAATAGAGGAAAACAAAAGATTAAAAACGTAATTACCCCACAATTATATCTTCTTTTTTTCACAATTATATCTTTCTATCCTTTCCTTGTCCATCAGCTATTTTTACTCTAATACACACATACTAATCACGTTACGTCCAAAAAGCTTTCACCGGTTCTAGGCCCGCACCGCACATAATAGTTGAACATATATAAATATATAATGTCCATGGTCGTAACGTGTGTATTAGAATATTCAGCATGTACATCAATAAAAAGGAGTCTAAGGAGAGACATGAGACTCATCATCACGATAAACGTAAAAGAGAGAAGCTATGGGATACTTTTTGATTGGTCTTCTTGTTGTTGTTGTTTTGTCGATTGGAAATATTGTTAAAGAATCAAATGGTGAAATCTCTAAAACAGTTTTGAGCAAGATAGAGAGGGTGAACAAGATAGGTCCTTATTTGGGGATTGTAGCTCCAAATAACTTTGAGCTTAATCCTCTTCTCGCTTCTCAAGCCTATGCTCCATGTCCCTCTTTGCCCTTCATTGATTATGCGGGTAATTTTTATAGGAAAAATGTTTCTAAAATCTAACTATATGTTTTCATCGATTATATATCACAAAAGATTATATTATATGCTTTTGAGTCGTTGAATCAATTTACAAAGTCAACTCATTCTTTGATATTTTATCGATTAAAGTTCACAAAAGATTATATTATATGTTTTTCACTATTTGTTATTATGCTTGGTTGTACGTACGTAGCTTATGTTTTTTATTTGTTCCTTTCGTCAAACATTATTAAAATAGTACATCATTAGGGTTCTTTTAACTACTAAGAGAGTTTTTCGTGTGAAGGTCTATAATATACATATCTAGATACTGAACTGATTTATATAAATCACGCAGGTAGAAGATTTCGATTTGGAAAAATATCAAACCAACGGGTGGTGATCGTGATGACGGGATTAGGAATGGTTCGTTCGCTGAGATCAAAGACAACTCTTTCCCCCTATATATCAAAAAAATTCAATCTTTTAATATAAGATTCGATTAAATAATATATATATACATATATGAACAGGTTAATGCAGGAGTAGCAACACAATTACTAGTGAGCCTGTTTAGGCTGAAAGGAGTGTTGCATTATGGAATCGCTGGAAACGCAGATGTTGATCTTGAGATTGGTGACGTTACTATTCCTAAATATTGGGCACACTCTGGTCTTTGGAACTGGCAGGTAGGGTTGTATCAAAAAGATAGTTCAACGATCTATATATAGTCATATGCACATGCTTACTAGAATCCATATATAGTTCAACGATCTATATATATGTCGTATGGAAGATTGGAAAGACTATTGGACCAGGTTTCAATATATATTACTTGTGGCCTTTAATTTATATGTTTACATAATATTAAATGTTGAAAATTGCGTTCATAGCTGTTACACTACAAGAAAAATGAGAAAAACTGACGGAAATTCTGACCGATTTTTTTGTGGTCGGAAAATTCTAACGACTATCCAACGGATATTGGAAATGGTCAGAAATTTCCGACCGAACATAATCCGTCAGAAATCGGTCAGGTATTTCTGACGGATTTCCAACGGCCAAAATTTCGAATTAATTTGGTTGGAAATCCGCCGGAAATTTCTGACCGTTTTCATGCCCGTCAGAAATTTCTGACGGATATTTCTTCCGTCAAAAATTTCCGACGAATTTCTGACCGACAGTTTAAAAATTTTACCGTTATATATCCGTTGTACGCCCGTCGGAAATCCGTCAGAAATCCGTCGAAAATGTTTCTTTATATGCCAAAGAATCTAACGTTCACTTAGTTACAATTTCAGTGTCAAGTGCACCTCTTTTAAAAAATGTCTTCCTCAAATCAAAATAAATATTTCAGGTCTTGGATGGATCAAAATCATCAAGATCCAGCAACCGGACTTCTTACAGATGAATTTGCACAAGGTCTTCAACAATTCATGTCATTTGCTTCAAACCAGGAGAGGACTGCGCAAACAGGTAAGATGTATTGTCCTTGTCCAGTTTGTCAGAATCGTAGATTTGGTACTGTCAATGGTGTATGGAAGCACTTATATAGTAGAGGATTTATGCCGGGTTATAAGGTTTGGTATTCACATGGTGAAACTGATTTGATGGTGGATTTTGGTAGTACTAGTCTACAAAATAATTTGGATGGAGTAGGAGAACAATTAGGTGGTTTAGATGAACATATAGGTATTGTTCAAATGGTTGAAGATAGGTACATGGTTGAGGAGCCAAACTTTGAAGCACGAAAGTTTTATGATATGTTAGATGCAGCGAAAAGTCCGTTATATAATGGTTGTAGAGATGGTATTTCTCCTTTGTCTTCTGCAACAAGGATGATGTCTATTAAAACAGATTATAACTTAAGCGAAGATTGTGTTGATGCGATAGCTGATTTTGTGAAAGATATTTTACCGGAAGATAATCTTTCACCAGCTACATATTATGAAATACAAAAATTGGTGTCCGGGTTGGGTTTGCCCTATCAAATGATAGATGTTTGCATCGACAACTGTATGCTATACTGGGGAAGGGATGTTGATCGTACTAGTTGTCGATTTTGTCGCAAACCACGGTTCAGAGAAACAAGTGGAAAGAGTAAAATTTCGTATAAGAGGATGTGGTATTTGCCAATATCAGACCGACTGAAGAGGTTATACCAATCCGAACGTACATCAGAGGCTATGAGATGGCACGGCGAACACACAACTGAAGGAGAAATTGCTCATCCATCAGATGCAAAAACATGGAAACATTTTCAGTCAATGTATCCTAATTTTGCATTTGAGAGAAGAACTGTATACCTTGGATTAAGTACTGATGGATTCAACCCGTTTGGAAGTCATGGGAGACAATATTCTCTTTGGCCGGTTATTCTAACACCATATAATTTGCCTCCGTCTTTGTGCATGAAACGAGAGTTTCTCTTTCTCTCTATTCTCGTTCCTGGCCCTGAGCATCCTAAAAGATCCCTTGATGTATTTATGCAGCCATTAATTCACGAGTTGCAAATGTTATGGGAACATGGAGTTGAAGTGTATGATATATCTTGTAGGCAGAATTTTATGATGCGTGCAGTGCTTATGTGGACGATAAGCGACTTTCCCGCTTACGGGATGTTATCAGGATGGACAACACATGGAAGATTAGAAGTGGACGATAAGCGACTTTCCCGTTTATTTAATTTCTGACCGATCATGGCCGTCAGAAGTTTCTGACGGATGATGAAGCGGTCGGAAATTTCCAACCAATTTCCAACCGATATTTCGGTCAGAACCTTAAGTTATTTAATACAAAGCCTTAACCCTAATCTCTCCTCTTCCCCTCTCCATTCTGCGCCGAAACTCTCCTCCCACTCCGTCGAGTAGCAACGGTGCCGTTAACGGCCTCAACTCTCTCTCCCAGTCGCGACGGTGGTCCGTCCCTGTCTCTCTCTCGCGTGTGTCCGACCATCCCTGTCTCTCTCTCTCTGTCGTGCTCTAAATCTCTCTCCCAGTCCCGCTCCGGCTTCACCTCCCTCTCTGATATCTCTTGATTTTGTTGAGTTTTAGATTCATATTTTAGTTTATTATTATCATTTAGACTAGCATTTAGGCATACTTAGGTATCATTTGCATTGCATATGTCTTATTAGGTGTTGGAGTACCCTTTGATGCATTTGAGGAGGTTTGGGAGCACTTGTGATCCAAAAGGGGTGAAAGATGAGCATGGATGGAGCACTTAAAGAAATCCTTTGTTGCTGAGATTTTGTGGAGACACAGGAAATTGAGTTAGCTTTCTAATGGAAGTAGTTTCAAGTCATTTGAAGATGTAATGAAGGAGTTATGACCAATTTACTGGAGGCATATCCACCCGGCAGCGACCAGCGCGACCCATGGCCGCGGGTTACGTCACCCGCGCCATATCTTGGCGACCCGCTAGACCTCTAGAGCGACCCCTGGCCGCGGGGTAGAGCACCCGCGCGCAAGTTTAAGACCTTCAGAGCGGGCTATGGCTGCGGGGTAGCGTACCCGCGGTGGAGCGCGCGAGCCAACTCGATTTTAGCCCTCTATATATATGTTTAGACCCCCAAAACCCTAAATTATCTCATTTTCTCTTAAGAACTTTGTTTCTCATTGTAAAAGCTTGAATCTTTTGATCATTTTAAGGAAGTTCTTCATCTTAATTCTTGTTTCTCATTCTCATAACATGATTAACCTTGAATCTCCCATAGATTTAAGGTTTATCATGGAGTTCATTGAGTAGACATTCTTAGATCTATGGGTTAAGTAGATTAGGGTGATTAGGTGGATGTTTAGGATGATTCTTGCTTGATTAACTTTGTTCTATGGCTTATTAGGTGATTTTAATGCTAGGTTAAGATTGGGAAATCTAATCTAGATCATAAGTAGTTTCACGCCCGGAAGGTGTTCGATGAAATGCTTGAACAACCTAGTATTGTCCTATACATGCTTGGCCAACGGGAGTTGTTGTCAAGATGTTTAGTGGTTAGTAGACTTGTGTTTTATGCATGCTTGATTGGGTAAGGCCAACGGGAGTTGATGTCTAATTCATGATTAGCATAGGGATTATTGTCACGGAAGTGGATTAGTCTATTTGAACGAGATTTAGACCTATAGACTTGTTGATTGTTTTGTTTGAGCATCCTAGATTGAATCTTAATCACCCGATATCGATGATCTTGCCCATGGATCTATCCTTAGTTATCGATTGAAAGTTTGATTCTTGCGCTTGTTTCTTGTTAGGATTTGAGATCACTTTGTTTATAATTCTAGGAGTTTAGCTAGTTACAAATCATCAATCTTCTTATTTGCTTAGATTAGGAAAGTTTGTGTATTCTTAGTGCTATAGATCACTAGTTCTCTGTGGTTCGACAATCTTAAATACTACATTGATTTGCTCTGAGGACTAAAAACCCTTATCAAATTTGGCGCCGTTGCCGGGGAACTAAGTAGATCTATCATTAGGATTTCAGATTTTCTTGAGACTAAGCTTTATTTTCTTGCTTTGTTTTGCTTTTGTACATCTACTAACTTTCTATTCTAGCTTTTGTTATTTGTAGAGATGGCTTCAAGCCACTTTGAGAAGCCACAAGAAGAGGAAAACATATTTGAAGATCACATTGAAGATCAGCCATATGTGGAGCCACCACCCTTTGATATACGCATACTCACACCAGACCAAAGAGTGGAGTTACATCGGCTTAAGAGAATGAAAGAGTATTGGGGCAAGCCAATGAGACAGCTTGCACAAATGGTCAGGGTACACCTCATTAGAGATAGAGCAGAGTTTGAAGGAAGGGATGTTACTCAAAATGAGTTTGATGCTGCTTGTGCCCTTAATGAGGTAATGTATTGGGCTCCACCACTCCAGCTGGAAGGTACAGAAATTTCCACTTTAAAACTCCAACTTGAAGAAATTTGCTTGCCTTGTGGTGAGAACATTGACCCTTGTCTTGATTCTCTGGTGCTTGTAAAAGAATGTCATGATCTAATATGTGAAACTAGAAAACTAGATGACTTGAGAGTAGACAAGATTGCTAGAGATCATCTTGAAGTTTGTTTTGACAAGAACTATCTTTGTGCTTCAATTGATCTCGAAACTGACTTTTTGATGCTTGATGAATCTAGACCTCTTCTTGAATTAGCTGATTTAGGGGATGAACTTGATGTGGATAAGCTCTTGCTTGAGATTGAAAACCCCCTTATCAAAAATAGTCATGAGAATGAGAACATTGTGTTTTATTTGATTGATGGAGATAATGTTGACTACTTTGTTAAAACTTCGTTTGAACCAGTAGTTGATTTTGTGTTTCCACCAAATTCATTCGATTCTCATGATCATCTGAACCTCAAGGAGCATGTGTTAATCCATGCTACATCTTTAGTGATGCTCCTTGATGAAAAATCTGTCTATTTCCTATGGACAGTAGTGTGCTCCTTTGCACACTTTGTTCCTTGTGATTGCAGGAGAAGGACCAAAGGTGCATTGGCTCAACCTTTTGATTCCTATGACTAGCAAGCACACAAAGTCAAGCTAGAGACTTAAAACAAGCGCGCTTGGGAGGCATTCCCATGTCTATCCTTTGTATATATGTTTATTTCTATTTTTATTTTATCTTGTTTCAGTGTGTTTGAATAAGTTTAGGGACAAGTTTGGGGGAGTTCTAAATCTTTTCAGGGGGGCATATCAAATGGCCAAGGTCACAACAAGCTCTCCCTCCTAATCCTCCTCCTTTCATCAAAGCCAACTCCAAGTAAGTGCATTCTACCCTTGTCAATACTTAGTTCATCATGTTTTATTTTTCCTTTCACCTCTCTTTCAAATTTACTCTCACACAAGAGACTGTGTGAAGTAAGTTTGGGGGAGAGTCTACTATCTCACATTGTGTTTTATTTTGCTTACTTGTCATGCATCTCATGCATTGCATTGTACATACTTATTTGCATAGAAAAAGCCTAAAATTTTGAAAATTTTCGAAAACAACAAAAACAAGCATCTAATTGCATCATTTGCACCTTTAGGATTGAGTCTAGAAGCATTTAGGTTGCATCCATATGCATAGGGAGCTGTGTTTTAACTTCCTTGCAAAGAGCGCAGGTCTAGAACTCAACTTGATACCCTAGCTAAACATATCAAGTAGCTTAAACATCTATTGAAAATCTTGTATGCTTCGAGCCTTGAAAACTCTACTTGAAACTTGTTGTGAGCTTGATATTGACTTGTTCTCTAAACCAAATCCAATCTTATTTGAGTTAATGAACGTAATTTATCTTGCTTATGGGCTTTTGTTGTGCTTGATCATGGTTACCTCACACACACTTGAGTTGGTCTTAATCCTTTCTACCAATCTTTGGCAACTCAAGTGGCCATCTTCACTTTGGATGGTTCACCTCACCCTTACCCTTACCTTTCCTTTAAGCCCTAGTCAATTTGATGAGTGAGGTATTTTCTGAAAGTTTGAGATGTGCATAATGTTGAGAGTATTGGAAACGACAATGGTTGATCTTCATTACTTTCTAGCTTTGAGATCTCGCAATTGTGTAGCTAATAGGATGGGAAGGGAGTATTAAGTGTTTGATCTTGAAAGGTTGAGAAAAAAAAAGAAAAAAAAAGAAGAGTGAGTGAAAAGAGCGAACTCAAAATTCTAAGAAAAGATAAGGCATTAGGGATCAAAGAAAAAGAAAATATTAGCTCAAAGAATAAAAAAAAAGAAGAGAAGAGCTAAAGCTAAGAAAATAGTGAATCCCTAATGGACAAAAGAAAAAAAAAAAGAGTTCTAAAAGTGAGAGTGTTTTTGGGATCTTTGAATGAGTGAAAGAGTGTTTGACATTGGGAATCAAGGGTAGTAATTGTTTTGTGTCTAGGAAATGGGTAGAACAATGAGGATCAAACTTTGTATACATGAGTTGTTCTCTTTCTTAGATATATTATGCATAATGTCAAACTACTTGTTCTTGAGAGTAAACCACCATAAAAGAACTTGTAAACCCTCTTATTTCACCATAACTTCAAGCCTTTCTCTCACCAAGCCAAGTGATTAGGACCAATTGCCCATTTGCAAGAGTTCACTTAAGACAATTGTTTAATGAATGTGAGAGTTGGTAAGAGACTTGTTGATTGATGAGTAAGTGACTTGTGTAGAGATATTAGAGTTAAGATAGGCCTTGAGAAGCTAGAGTGTAATAGAAAAGATTGTTCATGCTATTTGCTATGTTTCTTTTAGGATATCATGTTGAAGGCTAGAAAGTGTCTTTGTTAGTCACTAGCTCCCATTTTTAGATATTTCCTCATCTTGTTCTTGAAAGTTTACTTGTGGACAAGTAAAGAGCAAGTTTGGGGGAGTTGATATCTCTTGATTTTGTTGAGTTTTAGATTCATATTTTAGTTTATTATTATCATTTAGACTAGCATTTAGGCATACTTAGGTATCATTTGCATTGCATATGTCTTATTAGGTGTTGGAGTACCCTTTGATGCATTTGAGGAGGTTTGGGAGCACTTGTTATCCAAAAGGGGTGAAAGATGAGCATGGATGGAGCACTTAAAGAAATCCTTTGTTGCTGAGATTTTGTGGAGACACAGGAAATTGAGTTAGCTTTCTAATGGAAGTAGTTTCAAGTCATTTGAAGATGTAATGAAGGAGTTATGACCAATTTACTGGAGGCATATCCACCCGGCAGCGACCAGCGCGACCCATGGCCGCGGGTTACGTCACCCGCGCCATATCTTGGCGACCCGCTAGACCTCTAGAGCGACCCCTGGCCGCGGGGTAGAGCACCCGCGCGCAAGTTTAAGACCTTCAGAGCGGGCTATGGCTGCGGGGTAGCGTACCCGCGGTGGAGCGCGCGAGCCAACTCGATTTTAGCCCTCTATATATATGTTTAGACCCCCAAAACCCTAAATTATCTCATTTTCTCTTAAGAACTTTGTTTCTCATTGTAAAAGCTTGAATCTTTTGATCATTTTAAGGAAGTTCTTCATCTTAATTCTTGTTTCTCATTCTCATAACATGATTAACCTTGAATCTCCCATAGATTTAAGGTTTATCATGGAGTTCATTGAGTAGACATTCTTAGATCTATGGGTTAAGTAGATTAGGGTGATTAGGTGGATGTTTAGGATGATTCTTGCTTGATTAACTTTGTTCTATGGCTTATTAGGTGATTTTAATGCTAGGTTAAGATTGGGAAATCTAATCTAGATCATAAGTAGTTTCACGCCCGGAAGGTGTTCGATGAAATGCTTGAACAACCTAGTATTGTCCTATACATGCTTGGCCAACGGGAGTTGTTGTCAAGATGTTTAGTGGTTAGTAGACTTGTGTTTTATGCATGCTTGATTGGGTAAGGCCAACGGGAGTTGATGTCTAATTCATGATTAGCATAGGGATTATTGTCACGGAAGTGGATTAGTCTATTTGAACGAGATTTAGACCTATAGACTTGTTGATTGTTTTGTTTGAGCATCCTAGATTGAATCTTAATCACCCGATATCGATGATCTTGCCCATGGATCTATCCTTAGTTATCGATTGAAAGTTTGATTCTTGCGCTTGTTTCTTGTTAGGATTTGAGATCATTTTGTTTATAATTCTAGGAGTTTAGCTAGTTACAAATCATCAATCTTCTTATTTGCTTAGATTAGGAAAGTTTGTGTATTCTTAGTGCTATAGATCACTAGTTCTCTGTGGTTCGACAATCTTAAATACTACATTGATTTGCTCTGAGGACTAAAAACCCTTATCACTCTCCAAGTCACGCGCCGGCCTCATCTCCCTCTCCTTGTCCCGCTCCGTCCATCCCTATCTCCGGCGGTCTCACTCTCTCTCTGTCTCTCTCACAACGTCCGACCATGTAAGAACAGTTAAGTTTAACTTCTTTATGTTTTTCTAGTATTAATAACTACTAATATGTGTAATGCATAAGGATGAAATGTTTTTTAGGTTCTGTATATGAGTGGCTTGAATTAAGAATGTCAATCAAAGATATTTGTTTCCTTCATAGCTCGGGAATCTACAAGTTGTGCTACTCGGTTATATCTTGTTGTTAAGACAATTATTTTGTTTTTGAAGGCGATGGTTTATGACTTGGTTTCGTTTATGAAGTGCATTCTGATATTAGGGTAATGATATAAATTTAGCCTCAATCATTGTTTGTGTGTCTGTAAATAAAGAACAGATGTGGATATAATGTTCATACTCTGGTTATATTAATTGTTGTTCTTGATATCCACTGTTATTTTTCAAGGTCTTATGCAGATTTTCTCTCTAATTCTTGTCCATCGGCGACATCTCCTGAGTTGGGGTCCCCGTCTACGCTGGGAACAAGTGTCCCGCCGACACAGCCAGAAATTCCAGCATACATTGTCGAGGATGTGTTACTGAACGAGTTGTTGCTGGCACCAGGCCGAGAGAATATTCCGAAGCTGAGCCCAAATGCAGAACCGAATACTAGTTGGTAAAGTTTTCTGTTATAGTTTATCATTTATAATACCTTATCATTTTCTGTTATAGTTTATTAAAATTTTGATTTTTGTTTTAGGTTTAGAAAAAAAAATCGTAATGCCATTTGCAAGTCGATTTTGAAATGCTTTCACACCCTCCTTGATTTGCCATATCCTACTTATGCTCATGTACCACCTGAAACAAAGAGGATGTGGCTTCGTTCATTTGCGGTAAGAATTTTTTTTTCATTTATAACAACTTAATTGTTTATCAACATTTTCTTTGTGTTTGTTTCTTGCAGCAAGATTGGAACTGGGATCCCGCTGACACTAGTCAAGTGAGGACAGCCTTTAATATGCAGGCTAAAATTCAATACAAGAGCAACATGACTGAGTGGAAGAAAAAGTGGAAGTTGAAGAAGGATAAGCCCGCTGGTCTTAATAAAGATGTGTGGATTGGATTAAAGGCTTATTGGCAACTAGAGTCGACTGCATCTATCGCAGAAACTAATTCTCAGAATAGGCGCAGCCAGCGTGGGGGAAAAGGTGTGTCAACACATAATTGTGGTGCAAAGACAAGAGAGGAAAAAGAGATAGAAATGGTAAGCTTAAACATTTAAGTTAGATTTTAATTATATACTTAAGATTGAATTTGTTCTCCTTAATTTTTTAATATAATTTTTTGTTTGCTAGACTGTTGAAAGGGGTGGTGTGCCACCAGATTGGTTGGATTTGATGAGGAAAATGCATACCAATGTAACAACTGGTGAGGTGCAAGATCCGGTTGCAAAAGAGTTGTTGGAGACTTTGACTAAGATGAAAGAGGACAAGGAAGCACAACTCCAGCAGTCTCCTCTATGTACCATTGAGGGATTACTTCTTCTAACATGCTATCTCGTGAAGAAATCAACCAAATGGTTCTCGAGGTAGTCACTCTTTCCTTTTCTATATAATTTTGGTGATTAAAAAGTAATTTGTTCATTATGTTAGTTAATTTGGTGATTATATTGTTTTGTAATACTAAATTTTCATTTTTGTTTGCAGAATGTCCCAGTTAAGAAAGGTCGCCGCTATGGTTTAGGCCGTCTCTCGGACGGGATCTCATCTACTCAACCAACCTCTTCTTCCCCGGGCCTCATTCGGGAGATGGAGCAGCTGAAGACAGAGCTCGTTGAAGAGCGAACAAAACGAGAGGCTATGGAGCGGCAACTTCGTTCCGTCACTGCTTTCATCTCTCAGGTTTACCCCGAACAATTCTCAGCTTCCCAATTCAGTTCCCAGGACGATACTCAACCCCCCTCCCAACCTCCCGAGTAGTAAAGTTTCCAAATTATTATGTATTTCAAATATTTTTCTTTGTAATGACTTTAGTATTTTGATTATGTAGCCCAAATGTTTTTATGACAATGTTTAATTTATGTATTTTGATTATGCTCTTTAATTTCTCAGTTTTTATTTTATTTTAAATCATTTAAATTATAAAATTTAACAATTAGTTGACAAATAAATTTCTGACGGTTCTTACCGTCAAAACTTTTGACGGTGACTTCCGTCAAAATTTTTGACGGATATTGCCGTCAAAATTTCCGACGGTAATTGCCGTCAGAAGTTTTGACGAGCCATGCCGTCAAAAAATTTTGACGGAATATTCTGACGGACTGTTCGTCAGAAATTTCCAACCGAAAATATCCGTCAGAAAACGGTTGGAAATTTCCAACCGTTTCCGACCGGATGAAAATTTCTGACGAAATAGAATTGACGGTCACTTCCGTCGGAAACCCGTCAGAAGACCCTATTTCCGACCATTTTCTAACGGATTTGCCCGTTGGAAATGTTTAATTTTCTTGTAGTGTTAAGAGACTTAAATAAAAAGTTTTTATCGTGGGTTAGGTAAAATAATTTTGCACATGTTCAAAATCTGCTATGATATATCTATCATTAACAATTTTCTGCTTCTCAACTAGAATCCATATATAATGTTCAAAAAAAAAAACTAGAATCCATATATCACCGACTCATATGATATATATGTCGTAGGGAGACTCGTAAACCTATTGAACAAGGTTTCAATATATTACTTGTTGCCTTTAAGTTATATGATTACATAAATAATACATGTTAAAACTTGTGGTCATAACTGTTAAGATATATATGAAAAAGCTTTTTATTACTATTTACTATAGTTTATCATGGGTTGGGTTTTGTGGGTTGATTAGTATCTGCACAAGCTAAAATCGGCTATGAGATATCAATAGTTTGCTTTTCAAGTATCAATAACTATCATATGTTGATGATTCAACTGGTCATTTTGTTAAACCTTTTCGAACTTTGTAGACCTAGGTATATATGTTGAGTCGTTGACATTCCCATGTTGAAAATTCCCTTACATATATTTTCTTGATATCTAAATATACTTAATACATTTACAAATTTGATTACAGAGGTATGGAGCTGGGACTGACGATGAACTAGCTTTGGAAGCCCCTGGAGACTATACTCGTGATATTGGTTATCTCCAGTTTTCTAAGTACAGCAACGGAAGCGACAACGTTCTCAACCGAGTTTGGTACCAACCGGAAGAAATCTTTCCGGTCACCGGAACCCCTGAAGTCCGGGAACACGCCTTCTGGGTTCCCGTTGATAAGTCTTACTTGAAACTTGCACGCCAACTCGAGGTTTGTTTTTGCTGATTAACACTTATAATATATTTTGAATCCAAGTTGCATTTAGTATACGTATCGGTAAATATATACAACACGTTAGTCAGTTACGTAGATTAGACATAATTGACTAGAAATTTAAATTTCAATCTTTCATGGGCAGTCATACAATCATTCACTAATCCAACTATATGATTCCGAAAATAAAGATACCATAGGTGTCGTCCATCAAATTTACGTACGACACGGACATAAAGTTATTAAATTCGAAAAGATTAATAAAAACTATCTTAGTAGTAGTACTACATAATATAATACTATTGAAAGATTTGTTATAGTTTTTCTCTTAGTCAAAGATTTGTTATATTTATATCAATATAAAAAGGCAATTTTTCGACTAGAGTTTTTTTAGTTTTCATTAAAAGAAAAATTTGAAAATAACCAAAACGTTTTACTAAAGAGGTAAATAATTTTTATACCCTAGATATATTAATATAAATAAATAAAATAGTAAAATAAACAAATAATTTTTGTATAGTTGCGAATAATATGTTTTCAAATTCATTTTTTATAAAAACAATTTTGAAATTTTTTTCAAACATTTTTATTCTCTTATTAAATTTCTTTTTTGAATTTTGAAAATGCTTTTGAAATTATTTTAAAAACTTTATTTTTATTTAATATTTATTTTTAAAAAAAAATCTTAGTCATAAAATCTAACTCTTTAACTTTAAACTTTAATTTTAAATTAATTAATAATAAAAAAATCAGTGTATATTTACCTTTTCAATGAAACATTTTACTCATTTTGATCTTTACAAGTTATATTTGTGACAAAAACATTTTTATGACTAGAGTATTTTATATTAATTTGTTATAATAAAATTATTGTGCCGTCTGTTTCTGTACGTGGATTAATATGAATATTCAAACAAAACAAAAACAGGACACGAAACTACCACAATGCGTAAACACCACGTGTCTCCCTCGACCACCGAAGGTAACCATCGTTGACCGTGGGGTGAGTGCAAGCGTCTTCGTCGACAACGCCGCTTACCGGACTTTCCTCCGCTCCAAATTCAATGCCACCGCGGTGGAAATGGAAAGCGCGGCCGTTGCACTAATCTGCCACCAGCAAAGCATCCCTTTCGTAGTCATCCGTGCTCTATCTGATCTCGCCGGCGGCGGCTCCGACGTCTCTAACGAGGCCGACATATTCGGCAGTCTCGCCGCGCAAAACTCGGTGGATGTTCTCGTGAAGTTCGTTGGTTTATTACCTCCACACGGAAGCAAGATTCAGTCGCAGTAATAAGAGTGGATGTGCTTTTTTTTTTAATAATGGCATGCATGTAACGTAAAAGTTTTAAGGTGTATCGATTCTGTCTTTTTAATTTCAATAATAAGAGCTGTGTTTTGTCATTGGTTAAATATAACTAGAAGCTTTGTTTTGTCCATATTGGGGGTTAGAACAATTAGAAGCTTTGTTCATTAATTTCAATTTCTGTTTTTTTTTTTCGTTAATGTTGAAAACTATTACAATTGAGCTCAAGTATCGATAAAAACCATATGTAGCCAATTCTTGGAAAAAAAACCATATGTAGCCATACCCAAAATAATATTTGTAATCCTTTTAGTGGCGTTTGGCATGTATTTCATTTATTTATTTATTTATTTATTTATTTTGGCATGTATTTCATTGTCATGGGTTTTTCTTTATTGATGGACTCGGGTGTCCCAGACCAAACTAATCTCCAGAGGACCGGTTCACCGATGATAAAAGATCCGTTTATTTTACACTTGACTATACGGATGGATAATCTGAGGGTAAATTTCAAATTTGGAATACTTATCAACTTTTGAATTTCGTAGTACTGCTCAAAGATCCGTTTATTTTTATGGTTTTTATGAGTAAGTTTAGTTTTCTTATGTTTTACTACTGACATAAATTATATTGAGAAATTACTTAAAATACTTTTAGTTGACAATCACTTTTCAAAATACACTCATTCAAAAATGTTATGACATTTGAGTTTATTTTTAATAATTATTATTTAGGATTTAATATTTAAAGAGTGCGGTTCAATTTATAATTTTTTATAAATTTTTTATAAATTTTTATAAATTGTTCTGAAAAATCTTTAATATTTTATCACAAAATTATAATATTTATGAAAATAGTATTTTTAAGAGTAAATTTAAAATTCTCATATTATATTTTGATCGATTTTTATGTTATTATTAATTTTGTCAGATTGGACCACAATTTCTTTTGTTAAATTGGACCACAATATATTTTGATCCAACTTTTTTTGCTATTATTATTATTTTTTCAAGACCATAATAAATCAATAATCTAGCCATTTCTGATTGTAACTATTTTATGTTTTCTTGGCAACTAATTTTTTATTTGGTCCGCATAAATAATTTTTTTTTTTAATAGGTTTAGTGTATCAATCATATGATTAAGTATATCGAAAATGACATATAGTTTACATAATTACATGAATAGTTTACACACACAAAGACCATATGCGACTTATCCTCTTTTTATTTTATTTTTGACTTAATGTTAGCATAAATTGATTGTGCTTTGAAATTTTGTTTGCTTAATAACATATATAATACGAATTAATAAATAGTATTTTATTATATTTTGGATGAAAAATGACTCCCACAAAAATATAGAGTGTAACATCAACAATAATGGAATTGGGACACGTGCTAAATTTAAATTTGTAAGAGACATTATGGAGAGCTGGCATTTTTGGCCGTATGCTTATTAAAGTAGCCCCATCCTTCTCAAGTCGAATTCACTCTAGTCCTCCCAGTGGCTATTTTTACTGTTCACTCTGATGCAGTTAATTATATTTTTCTATATAGTTTTCCAAATATTTATTAAACTAACTAATTATGCTTTCATCTAAATTTTTTTTTGCCCACCTTCTTATTTTCTTGTCACTTTCAAAATTTGAGTTATTACTATTGTTTATCTAGTTGATAAAAAACATGTTTTGGTTAAATTATAACCAATCTATTTCTCACATGTTTAACTTTATTTTATGCTTGATATGTTGAATTTAGACATTAAGAAAAAATTGACTATATTATATCTTGCACGAAGTTATATTATACATATTTTCATCGAAAATATTATAACTAACCGATATGTTTGATTTGGCTTCTAAAATGATGTTAGGCTATGTGGGAAGCAAACCTTTGTGCGGATCTAAATGCGAGAACGTACAGATGATTGACCTCATGGCTAATGCAGCCATGCAGGTGATTAAAAGGGAGAAACAAAATGCTGTTTGTTGAGTATTATTAATAATGAGAAACAAAATGCTGTTTATTAATCAGAAGTGGCATGTTTGAGTTAAAAAATGATGAATTTTTTCTTGGATTATGATTTTTTTTGTGCGGATGTATTATCTGTTATAATTATCAGTGTGTTGGTATAATATTTTTTTTTTAAATTAATCTTTTTTCTAACATGATACCATTTCCAAATAAACCCAAACCAGGTAAATGTTTACAACCAGAATCCTTTGGAAACAACTAACTTTAACAAATGAAAAAAGTTAATCGGAAATTAATTAACATAAATTGAAACTTGTGTGAAGCAGGGGCCAAGAATTTCCTTATCAAGCTTGAAATCTGTCAAACCATATGGAAATGTATGATTCTATTATTAACATACATAAGTATAAATACAATCCTTATGGAAACTTGTGTTGGTATAATATTTTTATAACATACATAAGTATAAATAATTCTATTATAAATTTTATTAAAACAAATACTAGATTTTTATATAAATATTTTTCTAAAACAGCCACAAAATATAACTGAAATATTGGAAAACACGTAAGCAATTTTACTCTTGATTTTTTTCTTATAAGGAACCTGCCGAATGCGTAATGAGAGACTAAAAACAGAGGGCATTTCTCTTCCACATAATAATATAATAATAGAACAAAATCCTCTCTATAATTCCAAAAGCAAAAATCTAGAATTTAATCTATCTCTCTTTACGTTCACCGGTTCTAGGCCCACTCCATAGTGGTTGAGCATATATCAATCTCCACGTTCGTAACATGTGTTTTGGACTAAACTATTATTATTATTTTTTTAAAAATCATCTTTTTTAAGTTTTGGACTATTATTGTGTTACATAACCTGCTTGTATTTATATAAGGAACCTAAGGGGGAGATATGAGACTCACGAGAAGCACAAAAGAAAGGGTAATTACAAGAGAGAAGTTATGGGACATTTTATGATTGGTCTCCTTGTGGTTGTTTTGTCTATTGGTAATGTTATTGAAGAAGCCAATGGTGCAATACCTAGAACAGTTTTGAGTGAAATAGAGTGGATTAATAAGAGAGGTCCTTTCTTGGGGATTGTAGCTCCAAACAATTATGAGCTTAATCCTCTTCTTAATTCCGAAGCATATGTTCCATATCACAGATTGCCTTCCATCGACTTCGCAGGTAAATTTTTTTTCTCTGTTTTATTAAATTTATATGAACTTTTAGTTCTTTTTTCTTTCTTCAATACTGTAAAACACGATAGTTTTTTTTATCACAAGAGTGAATGTCTATAATATACATATATAGATACTGATCTTGTTTATATGAATCATGCAGGTAGAAAATTTCGTTTTGGAAGTATATATAACCAACGGGTTGTAATCGTGATGTCAGGACTAGGAATGGTACGTTCGTTGATCAAATACAACTCGTTCCCCATATATATATCAAAGAGTTTTAATCTTTTTGTAATATAAGGCTTGATTAAATAATACATATATATACATATGTAAACAGTTAAATGCAGGAGTATCAACACAATTACTAGTGAGCCTGTTTAGGCTGAAAGGAGTGTTGCATTATGGAATCGCTGGAAACGCAGATGTTAATCTGGAGATTGGTGACGTCACTATTCCTAAATATTGGGCCCATTCTGCTCTCTGGAATTGGCAGGTAGGGTTTTTCTAACCCTAAAATTAAAACAAAGACTTATCGCCATTGTAAGAAATATAAGAAAATAACTGCCATTAAATATGTCACCATTTACCTAATTATTCAGCCATCCAAATAAATTGGTGATGACATACTAAGCCAATATAGAAAACCTTTCTAAATTGATTAGAATGTTTTTTTTTTCTTGTGTCTACGTATATTAATGTTAAACTTAATTGTATCAAAAAGATAGTCACTAATCTTGACAGTATGAGACTCATATATGCACATATGGTTATTAGAGCATGATTATCCTTAGAAACCCATTAGAGTTTTTATTTTTTTTTGGTTTGATTTTTAAAAAAGAAAAAAAAAGTGAATCAGTCACACGGACCACCACGTATTAGTGGAGTCCGCAAACAGTGTAAAAAACAATCTCTTAATTAGTTATTTTTGTAACCGGTTCTTAAATTTTTTGGGAATCACACAGTTTGAGAAACTCCTTAAAAACCTCCATTTAATCATGCTCTTACCATGTTTATCAGCGTCTCTTAGAATGAGGTTCTTAACTAAATTTGACTTTTTTTTTTTTTTTAATTTTTTTTGTTAAGAAACGGATCTTAAGACTCTTATTTAACAGACGTCTCTTAGGTTTTTTTAGTTAAAAGTTAAGAAACGTATTTTAGAAAAGTTAAGAACCTCTGATAAAAACCCTCAATGAACCTGTTCTTATACGTTATTGGAATCCATGCATAGTTCAACGACCTGTCTATTCGTAGGGAAGACTCTTAAATCTATTGGACCAGGTTTCAATATATATACTTGTGGCCTGTAAATTACTCCCTATGGACAAAATCATTTACTATATTTTATTGTGCGTTTGAGTTCTGTTCATTAATAATACCCTTTGCACTTGTTCAAAATCTAGCTACTATGATATATCAACAACAATTATGTGTTGGTGGTTAGACTTACTGGTTATTTTTTTAAAACGATTCAAACTTTGTAGATCTAAATGTACATATTTCCATATGTTAGGAACATTTCTTACAAGCAAGAGTCTGATTGGCAAGTGATTTAGAAATACTGTAAAAAAAATTCACAGCTCAAATTCTTTCAAAAGTATACTTTTTTTTAATCATGCTTTATAAATATTTTGTAAAGCTACAGAGTTTTCTGTCTTAGATATTTTTTTACTGTAGAAAACGAAATATTGTACAGCAAAAATATTTACAGCCACAACACAATAATTTACAGCTTTAATTAATTCTACAGTAAAATATATAAATCTACAAGCCCTAAATTTTTGGTGGTAACATGCATATCATTAACTACTTACTTTTACATTTACAAATTTGAATACAGAGGTATGGAGCAGGGATTGACAACGAACTAGCTTTGGAATCCGGTGGAGACTATACTAGAGATATTGGTTATCTGGAGTTTGACAAGTACACTAACGGAAGCGACAACTTGCTCAACCGAGTTTGGTACCAACCGGAAGAAATCTTTCCGGTCACCGGAACTCCAGAAGTCCGGGAACACGCCTTCTGGGTTCCCGTTGACGAGTACTTCTTGGATCTTGCACGCCAACTCGAGGTATATGACTAAACTCACATATTTAGATTCGTTTAGTTAACAATATATTTATAACTTATTTTATCGGTACATATTTATAACATGTTGTAGTTCATTAGGTGTTACCTGGGTTGTACCAATATGAACACTAAAAATATTTGCTAATGCAACTTTATAATTCGGAAAATAAGAAATCACATATAAATACTATATAGTATTCCTGTAGATTTGTTATATTATTTGCTAATCCAACTTTATACGTACATAAGTTTGAAAATGTACATAAATACTATATAGTATTCCTTTAGATTTGTTTTTTTGTAACCTTTTTGTATTCCTTTAGATTTGTTATATTATTATTTTTTTCCATTACGTCAAAGATTTGTTATATCTATATCAATATAAAATTGACGTAAGTTCAATTATTACAATGAAACAACAGGACACGAAGCTACCACAGTGTGTGAACACGACGTGCCTTCCTAGACCACCAAAGGTAACCATCGTCGACCATGGAATGAGTGCAAGCGTCTTCGTCGACAACGCTGCTTACCGGACTTTCCTCCGCTCCAAATTCAACGCCACCGCGGTGGAAATGGAAAGCGCCGCCGTTGCTCTAATCTGCCACCAGCAAAGCATGCCTTTCATTGTCATCCGTGCCTTGTCCGATCTCGCCGGGGGCGGCTCCGACGTCTCTAACGAGGCAGACATTTTCGGCAGCCTTGCTGCGGAAAACTCGGTCGAAGTTCTTGTGAAGTTCATTGGTTTGTTGCCTTCATACCGCGGAAGCAAGGTTCAGTCAGAATAATAAGTGTTTTGTCGTGTTGATGTGTATTTTTAACTAAGAGCATGTAACGTAAAATAAGATGTATCTGCCTTGAACCTTTTTATTTCATGAATAAGAGATCTGTTTTGTTCACATATTCGGATCTAAGATCTTAAGAACCATAAACATTTATATATTTTTTTTAAAAAAAATCCATAATTTGAATCTATATTTATGTATATAACTTTCAAAAAAATATTTGTAGACCAAAACTTATTTTTCATTGGATTGTCCCTGATGCGGCCATATCTGTTGAATGGCTCAAAACAACTATAAACTATAACTATTGTTTTATTTTATATCAGGTTTTTAGAAAAGGTTATGATTGTATAATCAGGGGTTTGTGTTGTAGTTGGTGATAGGGGTGGGATGAATCGGATATCCAGATCTGAATTTGTAAAATTGCTATATAGATCTAAAATTTTACTATCCGAATCTTTATCTCGATCCATTAGATCTGTAAAATTATTATTAAGATCCGGATTCAAACTTTCCGCATGTTCACTTTTTAGAGCGGATCGAAGCGGATCCCATATTGGATAACGGATAATGGATATTAAATCTAAGGCCTAGTTGGTGATAGTTAACCACATTCACTCTCGTCGATATTTGGATTTGATGCAATGAATGATAATTAATAATGGTAATAGGTAAGTGGAACACGTGACTCTCGCATTTTATGTAGTTAATCATCAATCAGTCTCAAACCTTTATGTAGCTCAGGGAAAGGCATTTTAGAATTAAATAGTCCCATCATTACTGTTTGCTAGTGTCACAGAATCTTTAGCAGTTGGGGCATTCTAGAAACGTACCACGCTTTCATTTTTGTTTGCAATACAATTATTATCTTTGAATACACCCTTAAAAGGTTCCAATACATTCATAAAAGCTCCTGAAATCAATTGTTTCCTAAATATAAAAAGCTTTTTAACAAACCGAAAACGGAACATAATGCATGGTACATTAGAGTTGCTATACTTACCTCTCTTTTATTTTATTTTTAGATTCTAGGCAACAATAATCTAATTGTTTTATACATTACCAAATAAAAATATTTCAAGCTAATTAAGATGCTATTGTTTGTGGTCAAATCAAGTTAACCAAAATTCACTTTTGTCAGAATCATTTTTACCATGTAAGCAGAGATATGTCGAAAATAAAGAATAATCATAATATGTTTAATATCTAACATCCAAAAAAAGAAGAAAACATTTGTAAAAATAACACAAGAGCTAGAGATGGCAATCTGAGCCCTGTACTGCGGGCTTGGCCCAAGAAGACCCATTGAGGGGCGGATTTAGTCACCCAAAATTATGGCCCATTTAAATCTGAGCCCTGTACTGCGGTGTTGGGCTGTGGTATAACTGGAAGAAATCTAAAAAATAATACTTGTCCTTGTATCAAAAGACTATTGTTCTTTTCTGTTGTTGCATGAAGAGAGTGAGAAAACATGCAAGGTGACGTCAGGTGGCATAATTGATTCGGCTATCAATGCGGTATTCAAGTCCTTAGTCCTTTTTCTTCCTTTCATAATAAGAGAAATGAATTCAGATTCAGATTTAGATTTTGATGGTTTTGGTCCAGTGAATGTGAAGCCTACTAGTAGTGGATTTTGTAAAGTATAAAAGAATGATATATTATTGTGTTGTATCTTAATGATTTACAGGATAGTTGTATATATAAACAAGACGTATACATATCTCAACTAGAAATAAAATTTATCCAAATCTTATGATATATATCTAAATCAGCTAATCCTTATCTCAATAGAATTTATATAATATTCTTCGGTTTGGACTTCATGGGCTTCACTTCATAATCGGGCTTCAACGATTTATAACAATTGGTTCGCAAAATACACATTTTGCTCTCTAATACTCCCTCGCACGACAAACGTGGGATGCAACACACAAATCTGTAACCACAAAGCAGACCACGTATGTCGTGGACAATATGTCGAGGAAAACAATCAATATATTCCTCTCGATAAAGCTTTAGCTTCGACTTAGACAATGAGGATGAAAACTTCCGCTTATCTTTGTTCTTGATAATGAGAATACATCCTGTTGGCGCAACTGCAACTCCACTAACAATCATCCTTGACTTGGAGAATCAATAACTCGGACTAAAAAAAACTGACCTAAAGACTTAAGCATTCTACTAGAACTTCCCCGTAATGGTTAAACTATAACCAACACTTTCCAAACTATTGGAAAAACAACAAGGACTCTTATGATATATATCTAAATCAACTAATCCTTATCTCAATATGATTTATATAATATTCTTTGGTTTGGACTTCATGGGTTTTACTTCATAATTGGGCTTCAACGATCTATAACAGTTGGTTCGCAAGATACACATCTTGCTCTCTAATATATCTCTAATAGACTTACAATAGAATTCCCCTGAACCTGGATGACATTTTGAGGTACACAGTCAAAAGCTCTCGCTTGTTTAAACACACAACTTAGTCTTATGTCTTCATACAGACATGTGTTTGTCTTAGGTCTTAATACTACATACTAGTAGGCCTAGGCTAAAGAACTGCAACTGCTGTTTGTTGTATGAAGATCTGGTTTTAAAATTTGCTTTGGTATCATAACTCTTTTTTTTTTGTTTGTGCCTTGTGTCTCTCATTAATATCAGAGTTATGTGTTTATCTTTAATGTCCTAGATGGTTACATTGGGCTTGGTCCATGGTTGAGAATCTTGATCCATTGGCTTCTCTGAATCTGTCAAAGATGGTTAACATTTACAACTGGAAAGTTGGTGTGAGCCTTTAGCTAGCTAAAGTGCTAGTTTTCTTGTTGCTTAGGCTTAGCCTTTACCCTATTTTTCATCTCAAGTTACAATGAGAAAAAGGTCTTATATATTACTCAACTTTGATTCTATGATTCTTTCATCGTCTATACATTTGATCTTTGTATTATCCGTTTATCAATTTTGTAATTTTCAAATCAACATGTGTAATAACTACCTCTCATCATGGTGAACGTTGATCCTTAGAGTGAGACATAATGACTAATGAGGTCAAAGTTGATTGTTTTTTTTTTGTTTTTTTTAATCAGGAGGTGTATGGGCATTCGTCTCAAATAATCCTCTCAGACCCGAAGTCAGCCTTTGCTAATACTATTTCTGGTGTAAAGCACTTCTTTCACGGTGGATCGAATCCAGGAATACAATAGCACCAACGAATACGCTTAAACCAACTGGTCTGCCACATCTGTGATTCAAAGTTGATTGTTGAATGAAACATAATATACAATATTCTAAAAACCGGTTTAGGCGATTCCTAGGTGAAGCGTCGCCTAGTCGACAAATTGAGTATGAGCGATACAATTTTTTCAAACCAATTTTTTTAAAAGATCACTTAAAAATCAATGTAGGCATCCACCTAACTAATAATCCTCTATAAAATGCCTAATGATTTGTAGAGCATTGATAATAACTAATGAGACCATGAGTCAAGTCAATCCTAGTAGTCATGGAGTTTTCTTTTGTAAATCAATTAACCAAATTACAAAATCAAATACTTAGTTCCAGATTTCCAGATGTAGTTATTGAACTAACACTTTGACCTATTAATACTATAGAAATTAAATTCACTGCAATCCTTAAATGTATTTTCACATGTGCTCCAAATTACTTCCATTGACCCTGAGAATGTCATCAAACTAATCATAATTGTGACTCTTGAGTCAAGAAGGAATGACCATAGATGAGCTTTGACTCAATGAATTAGTCAAGTAGTACTAATATGTCAAATAATTAACTTAAGGGGTTGTTTTAAAAAGTGAACTAAAGTTGAGAGACCAAACAAGAGATAAAATAAAACAACAGTTTCCAGCAATCACCATCTCTATCGTTCACTCCCCCTAGGGTTTGTTCTTCTCCTCGGAAACAGACATCGAGATTTTTCAGGAATAGGCTTTGACAATCGGAGAGAAATGGGGTCCAGTGAGAGAGAGGATCAAACGACGACGCAGCATCACATTAGCAGTCTCGTCGTGCGTACATCGGGAAGCAACGACGGAGAAGTTGACCGCCACGCCGCCACCGTAGAGGTCTCCCGTGACCACCGGCCTTCTTTTCCTCGCTCGGATCGTCATAAGGCTGACAACGGTATCGTTATTACACTCTCCAGAACGATTAGTAGTTTGCGAGAATTGCTTACTTAGGTCTTGTAGAATAGAATGTTATGTCTGAATGGTTTTTTGTTTTGTTGGATTCTGTTGAAATTCATGGGGTTGCTGTTCTGTCTTGTGGTTGGTGTAATAAGAATCTTATTTGTTAACAGGTGGTGTATTGATTGTATAGCCTAATAGTTCAGTTACACTCTTGAGATTAAAATGTTCTAGACAATGTTTTAAAAATTGCTAGGTCCTTATAAAAAACTATTGATTAGACGGGCGCTTAGGCCAAGTTTTTGAATATCTTGACCAATTTTAAAAAAATTGTTCTGCAAAAATTGCTAGATCGATTTTTAGAACATTGGTTCTAGAGATGCATATCAACATTCCCTTTTCTCTTGTAATGTGTAAAAGAATCTTGAGCTGAGTTGTTTGGTGTAAGAATCTTGAGCTGAGTTGTTTAGTCTATGCTCTGATGCGTGTGGACCTGAGAATGCTATTTGGGAACCAACGACCGTTAATTTCAATGACCCATCGTTGTAGTGTTTTATCACTGTGCATGCCCTTGGTTATTTTTGAACTTTTCTTTTTGCTAATAGATGCTTAGTGAAGAGTATCTGCTACTTGTTGACTTGATGATAGTTTGCATTTTTCTCTCTTGTACTGTACTTGATCTAGTTTCCTTCTGCTGACTACTTTTTGTTGTGTAGGACATAGAAACTCACCGCCCCGTCGTCCATATGAAGATCACAGACACGTCTCTGATCTTAATCATTCAGGTGCCCCGCCTCCTCGTGGCCGTGATTTCAGCGGCAGAAGGGAATCTTCTGGGAGATACAGAGACTATTCACCACCTAATGCTAGAGGTGTACCTGGTGGTCGTCGTTTTGATGGGCCTGAGCCTGCTGCTCATGGCTCGTTTAGAGGCGATGGTATGAGCAGAAACAGTAACTCAAAGGTGCAACCAAGAGATGGAGATTGGTACTGTCTAGACCCATTGTAAGTTACCCTTGGCTATTCATATCTCACAATCTATATAAGTTCCTAGATTTCATGTGTGGGGTATGTTTTATGTTATGGATACAGATGCAGGAACTTGAACTTTGCGAGACGAGAAGTGTGTTTCAAGTGCAAGAGGCATCGCTATGCACGTGCCAATAGTCCCCCACCTCCTCGTCTCCTTCCTCCTCCTCACATGAATCTTTCTCCAAGAAGAGACTTCAACGGCTACAGGTCTTCTCCTCCACGTGGCTACCCGCCACCAAGACTTGACCATCCCACATGGAGAGACAGAGACAGAGAACGAGACCGTATGCGTTACTCAGACCTTGAGTACCCTCCCAACAGGGTCCATCCTCAGCCACTTCCAAAACCCTACTATAAGAGACGACCACCTCTCAGTCCACCGCGTGGAGGAAGATGGGGACAACGTTCAAGAGAGAGGAGCAGATCGCCACCATTAAGAGACGCTCCACCACCACCACATCCAATGAGAGGAGGCCAACCATTGCATCCAATGAGGAGCAGATCGCCACCATTGAGAGACGCTCCACCACCACATTCAATGAGAGGAGGTCCACCACCGCTCAGAGATTACCGCCGTGACAGTTACTTTGATAGGCGTGGCGGCAGAGACAGGATGTGATATTCTTTACTGATCCGGAAACTGTGTATGTCTTTAAGAGTTTGGTTTTTAGACAGTTCAAAAAATTTTCCCTGAAAAAGAAAATCAATGTGACCTTGTATTACACCTTAGATTCTTTTTGTTCCAATTTTGAATGTTAGCAAAACATTTGTCCTCTTTGTGCAAAAAAAGAAAGTGTCGTGGGGAAATCAAAACTCGATGGTGTGCATTGTAGATACGAGTGGTCTGTCTACGTGTCGGTTTATAATTGGTGGATATTTAATACGCACACTTTAAAAAGGCAATCGGACGGTGGAAATACAACAAAACGTAAAGACTTTATGAATTCGAATCGTTGGATCACCGAATCTAACATAGACCGTACGATCAGACTCCCACGCAAATCTAGCCGTCCAATATATAACCTCTAGAAAAATTGAAATTTCAAAAATATGTTAGAGAAGAAGCAGTGGAAGAAGAAGAAGAAGAAGAAGAACAAAACCCAAACTATTTAGCTTTTAAATATTCTCCATCGTCATCGTCTCACAAACCCTAATTCTCTTAATCTCTCAAAGCTTATCCCTTTATCAAATTCAAAGTTCCAAACTTTAACAGCCGCGGAATCGATTTCTAATTTTCTCGCGCTCCGGCGGGGGGATACGGATCTGGGTTTTCTTAATATGTTTTTCTGAGCTGATTCGAAGTTTTTTTTTCCAGATGGGTAACGCCGGCGGAAGAGATAACTTCCCGCCAAAAAAGGACGGTGGGTATGGTTTCCCAGCGAGGAAGCTCGACTTCACTGGTGGTTCCGATGAACATTCACTGTCTAAACCGGCGGCTAAACCCGTCGTTACCGCCTCCGTTTCTTCACCGGGAACAGTAACGGGGACGATGACGTCGCGGCTTCATCCGGTGGAAAGGCCGACGTCACAGTCACAAGTCCTTAACGCACCAATTAGGCTTCCGTAAGTTGTATCTAATTGAGCTCTTTAGTGTTACTTTCTGAGAAAGTTTTGAAGAAAAATTCAAACTTTTGGTTCTTGTGTTAAGTTTTGATTTGAGATAATGACAAATGGTTTAAATCTTAAACCTTTTGAACTGATTGGTGAAACTAGTTTGATTGGCTTTGTCTAAGTTTTTTGAAGTTTAAACCTTTTCTTCTTCTTTATTTGGCAGGAAGCAGGAATCTCCACAATCTAGACCAAGGCCTATTGTGGAAGGTAGAGATGGAACTCCTCAAAAGAAGAAGCATTGTAACTGTAAACACTCTCGCTGCTTGAAACTGTATGTCTTGTCTTCCCCCTTCATCTGTAGTGTTTAGCATTTATCAAAACTTGTTATGTTGTGGTTTGTTTTTGTTTATGAACTATCCCTTCTTAGTTCCAAGAGACGTGTTGGTATAATTAAGAATTGTTCTAGCTATTGCTTGTTCATATCTCTGTGCATTAAAGTTTCTGACTCGCGTTTTACTTTTGAACCTCCATAATCTTACACGCTGTTATTATCTTGTTAGGTATTGTGAGTGCTTTGCATCCGGAACATATTGTGACGGTTGTAACTGTGTTAATTGTTTCAATAACGTTGACAATGAACCTGAAAGACGAGATGCTATTGAAGCAACTCTGGAGCGGAATCCAAATGCCTTCCGGCCGAAAATTGCAAGCAGTCCACATGGTGGGAGGGATAAAAGGGTAAGTGGTTTACGGAATATCAATTACATTTAAGCTTCTAAGGTGTTGTATGAGGTGGTTAACCAGTTGGTTTTGTCTTTTTGCAGGAGGAGATTGGTGAAGTTGTGTTGTTAGGGAAACATAACAAAGGATGCAACTGCAAGAAATCAGGATGCCTTAAGAAGTATTGTGAGTGCTTTCAAGCAAACATTCTTTGTTCCGAGAATTGCAAATGCTTAGATTGCAAAAACTTTGACGGAAGTGAGGAGAGACAAGCTTTGTTTCACGGTGAACATGGTAACAACATGGCTTATCTCCAACAAGCAGCTAATGCAGCCATTACTGGTGCTGTTGGTTCCTCAGGATTTGCTCCTTCCCCAGCTCCTAAGAGAAGGAAAGGAGGCCAAGATATTTCCTTCAACCAACAGGTTCACAAGCTCCCAACCTCAGGGACATCTCCAGCAAAGTTTGTGTATAGGTGAAGTTTCTGGTGTTCACTAATTATATAGTTGAGCCAGAGAGCTGCATAACACTGACTTTAGTTCTTTTGGAAGGTCTCTCTTAGCAGATACAATCCAACCACAGGATGTGAAAGCGCTTTGCTCTGTGTTGGTTGCTGTAGCCGGAGAAGCAGCAAAGACATTAACAGGTGAAACTTTGAGTGAAAAAACTCTGTATTGATGTGGTTTAGCTCTATGTGTATTGTTTCATTGATCTTCCTTTGAGTTTTACTTAGATAAAAGAAATGAAAAGCGGGTTGAAGATCAAACAGAAACTTCATTAGCTTCTTCTCCACAAGAAAACTCACAAGGAGATGTTGAGATGGTTGAAACTGATGGAGATCAAGCTGACAAGTCTGGACCAGATGGTTCCAACTCAGATGCTTCTAAAGGAAAGCCGCTATCTCCAGCAACTTTGGCTTTGATGTGTGATGATGAACAAGACACTATATTCATGGTAGCAGAATCTGAACCTAATGGTTCAGTGGACCCAGGTGGCTGCAGAACAAACTCACAGGGGCAGTCACAGAACTACGCAGAGCAGGAGAGAGTGATCTTAACCAAGTTCAGAGATTGCCTTAGTCGTCTTATCTCTTATGCAGAATTAAAAGGTACTGTTATTTCTTGTGCTTCATTGAAGAAATTTCTTTTCTTAAATCAGTTAAGTTTGTTGTTTTTTGCAGAATCAAAGTGTTCATATTTAGCAAGAAGACATATACAATCACCCCCAACCGCAAACGCAACCGCGACTGTGAAAACTGAGAATGGGATACAGCAAGTACCACCAGTTGCGAATGGAGCCACTACTCAACAACCTACAGTCAACAAACCTCAGATGTTGCAGACAATGACCACAACAAATACTTCAAGCACTCATCATCCTCATAAACCTCCAGCTTTACTGGAAAAGAAAGACATCTGGATCAGTAAAGTATAATCTACATAGGACGAAAATAATTTTACCTGAGAACATAAACAACAAGCTGCAACTAGACTCAACTGGCCGTTGGATTATTGCTTCAGTCTTGAAAGAAATTTTCTCCTTTTTTCTCTATGTTTATTTTGTTATGTAAGTTTTGTTAGCCTAGATAGTCTATTTTCTCTACTTTTATTTTAGATGATTTATGTTTTCAAAAACATCATATTGGTGTTCTGAGGTTTTGAATAAGCAAGCAATAGATAAATAAAGTAACATAAATCATATTATAGTTGTTAAAATATTTTCTTTGTTTTTACTTTTAAATTTTTAATATAGAGTAATATCTCTCGACTAGATATTTTTGAAGTTTTTGTCACAAAAATATACCTCAAGGGAAAATGACTAGTGGGGGTTATTGATTACGCTATTTTAATGAATTTAGAAATTTAAACTAAATCAAATGTTATTGGTTATATGATTTTAAAATTTATAATAAAATCATGTGTTATTGATTTTATGATTTATGAATTTTAATTTAACTTAGATGTTATTCAATCATCCGGATTTACTAATGGATTTGATTTCATAATGGATTTGTATAAATTTCTTTGTTAAAAATACAAAAACTCAAATCCGAGGGAAAACTTCTGAATTTGTAAATACTAATTAAAATTTATATGTTAGATTTGAAAATCAATATATTTTAATTTTATTTGTAAATACTATATGGATTTCTAAATACATCAAAGTACATAAACCAATAACGCTTAGATCTTTTTATTTTGAAAAATTTAATAGTTGTTTTTTCTAATTTTAAACCTCACCTATAAAACCACACTCCATAATTCTAAACCCTAAATCTAAGATTAGTTAATCCAAAGAGTATAAATGTATATTTACACTTTTTAATAAAATCTATTTTAATTATTTCTTTTTTAAATAATATTTTGGTGACAAAATGTTTTTAGCTGTATCTTAGAATATTTCTGTAACATAAATATATGGAGACCAAAACACTGTTAGAGAGCAAACATTTAGAGAGCAATGCATGAACTTATTTTTGTGTGATAAAACTAGAAAAGCGATATGATATTCATGAGAAGAGAAAAGAATTGGGAACTATTGATTGTCAATCCCGCTCAATTGTACAAATTATGATCAAAAAGTCAAAGAAACACAAGCAATAAATTTTCAAAAAGAAATAAAAATTTCAGATTCATGAAGTTATTACAATACCAACAAAGATAATATGCTTATTAACCGCATATATCTAATCCCCCATAGAGAGGAAACTTCAAACTCTCATCATATTTACTTTTTCTGCAGTTTTAGCTATGACATTTGCTACTTTGGTTGAGACATTTCTTTTGATGTATTATTGTTTTTAATCACATCATTTACTTTAAACTCATATTTCTTAATGTCTTAGGTCTTTGTTTACTTTAACATCAATTATTTGATTCTCTCGAACACAAATGAATGCCATCATCAGCCACACAGTCCGTCTTTATCTTAGTCATAAACCCTAGAAAATTCTACATGAAACTCAAGAGATGTTAATGTACGTATTCATCTTCATCATCAAATATTGGACCAACAAAATTAATAAAAGAAACAAGTAAAAGATAGTCATTTTTCATTTTTTTTAAATTCACTTGCATGTATTGACATGTGATTAGAGAGACCAGTGAACATAAATTTTCTCTTCATTATTAAATTTTCTTTTTTTGATTTTTTCTTTGTTTTATAAAATATTATCGTTAAAAATCTTGATTGTTAGTTTATATTGATGGTTTAATTGTGAAATAATGTTGCTTTTATTATTTCTGATTATGACATAATACTACACTTAAATCACTACAAGCACTCTATTATGAACATAACAATCGGTTTTCAAGTGTTTAATAACACACTATTTATATTTGACAATTATGACATAAATAAGTCGCTACAAACACTTTATTAAGAATAAAGACATTTATTCTCATTTAGTGAGCAACACCTTCAACCTCTCTTTTTACATAAATTTTGTTCAAAAGTATCTTCTGCTATTGAACTCTATTATTATGCACTTACATCCGAGACATGGATGATTTTGGATCACTCTGCAGCCAAAAAACAAAGTTTCATCATGAATACACAAGGCATAAATCCAGGAAAATGAGTAAGTTGATGATAATTGGAATAGTATTGCATTCATAATCTTGGAAACATTGGTCTCATAGCTCTAAGTAGGCTATAACTATACTTCATGGGTCATGCTAAACATAGTCTCAAGATATATCCCTAACTCTGCTTTGGGATTGAATCCAAGATCTAATTTTAACCAGTGATTTGTAGCAGATACATCCATGTGATCATTCACAGTAAGTTTTATCCTCACTTTGTTAATCTATTTGTCAATAAAGGGAACTTTGTAGGGACTTTACCAAAAGCATTCCTCTCATTGCCCTTTCCTCCAAATTCTTGGATGGTATGAAAAAATCACCATAAGTCTCTAATAAATTCTTGAGCCTTTCATATATGTACTTCGGTCCAACTGTGTCTGCCCAGAAAAGAACTCCCCCGCTGCAACAGGGAAACAAAAAGTGCTAACCGTAAGATATGATCATCACCAAAACAAAGGATAAAGTAGTTGATTATTCCTTAGAAGCCTCACCGGTAAGAGGGAAAACTCATTCCAAGGACAGATGCAACGTCCAAGTCTGATGCTCGGATCACAACTTCTTCATCTATGACACGACACGCCTCGTTAACCACAGGGAACAAGATCATCTCTACAATCTCTTTATCAGCTGTTATAGGCTGCAAAAGAAGGACAAGGATACATTACCAAATAGTAATACTTCTTATGTTATTGGTAAGGCGTTTTTGGGTTAACTAATCTAAACATAAATTTATTTTTGAAATGTTGTGATTTTTGAAATGGGGTTTTAAATTTAAAAAATTAAAAAAAAAAGATTAAAATTTTAAAAATAAAAAGGTCTATTTTGATAATATTTTTCTTTAAAATTTATTTTTGTGACAAAAACTTTAGAAAAGTTTATTTGAGAGATTCGACTGAGATAGTATTTTAACCAGTTGTTGGGGTTTTTTCACAGAGTTTCTCCAACTTAAAATAATAAAAGGAAATGTAAAAATAAGAGAGAAACAAAGACTAGAAAATGAAAAAAAAAATCTTGAGAAACTCTACAAAAAATGTGAGAGATTCATAAGCCATTTGACACACTGACATTGGTTTAGTTTAAAAAATATTAAAATAAATCTTAGGCTGTATTAAAATAGTAATATTTTATTTTTTAAGAGATTCATTTGGATTTTTATTTTTTTACTATTGTGGATGCTCTCCTGTTCTTACTCTTCCTATTGATAAATAGATTCACAATGACACTTCTAGGCTCTAGGATATGTATATGTAGAACACAATAATATGTCTATATTATTAACAAAAAATGGTGGCAAAATATATTTTTTAATCAGTAGCCCATTAAAATTATATTTTACAGACTATATATACTTATGATGTTAATCTTTACAAACTATGTCTTAACAGAATGATTATATAAAATTAATAAAATTTTAACAATTGTAAGTACAACCGCAGTTAGATTTTAAGGGAACTTTTGGATCGTCAAAACATTTTCCAACTCCGTTCAACTGACTATAGCAATGTAAACGACAATCGCTAATCTGACAAAAATTGGCTGCATCAATCGTCTTGTGACATCGCTTTTGTCCCAAACTACTTTCATCTACCATTGAAAATGCTACACAAATAAAAAAATAATACGATCATAAACAAAATCGTGGTGGGATTATATTCATATACAACTGTATAATGTACCACTTGAATATATTATTATCATAGTAGAGGTTAGATATTTATTATTCTACTTTCGTAATTCTACAATGGACACTATTTTCATAGGTTATAGGTATATTTAAAGACAAAATACTGTAATTTAATTTAGTCATTATAAAGGTAATTTTGTTTAGACTCGATAGCCCAAAATATCACATATGTAGAACGATAATTTTTCTAGATATTTTTCTCCTTCCATCATCTAGAAATCATTTCACAAATGGTATTGCATTTTTGTATATAGTTTTTTCCTATAGATCTAAGGAAAAGACAGAAAATCAACATATATTATTCCATTAGGTTAATGTAATATCTCACTATCATGGATAAAATATGGTTTGAAGAACAGGCTATTTTATCATTACACTAATGTTTATAATGAGTGATTTTAGGTTTAGTGAATGGAGGAACTCAAAACTCAAAAAAAAAAATTACCATAAAGATTGGTTGTAAAGAAAGACAAGAAAACACATGAAACAATCAACAAAGTAGCAGAGTTCATCACTACTTTGAGTGATTTTCTTTTTATGTTTGGATTACTAAATTTGAGTTTTATATAAAAAACATATATAAAGACAAAAAACGTTTATGTGTTTACGTGTAGAAAATCAACAAAACAATTAATGCATGTAGTGTCAAGTATATATACATAAACACATAAAAAGTGTGTCTCACAACATATATTAAAGTTAAAGTGGTGTGTTTGTGTGTTGCGTGTAGGAAAAAATGAGTGAGTCGAGGAAGATCGAGACTGTTGCATTTGCATCGGTTTGGTTTGGCGTGCCTCGAACTTTCCTTGACGTACGTGACAGTTGACACTGATGATGTCCCCAAACCAGACAAAGATCTCTAAACAGCACAACGAAATGGAGGTCTTTCTAGTCAATAAATTAATCTTTGTTTAAGTTAACGAATTATAAATGCTTTAAATTCTGTTATGGTATGAATTTCATTGCGAAATGTAAGAGCAACCTTATTGGTACTGAAAACCCCATTGAATATCTCAAACAGAAAAATATTAATAGTTAAGCTAATTTTGTTAGAAAATTAAATTTTGATTTGAATATGAAAAATAAACCAATACACAAAGGACAAGTGGTATTAGGAATTTTCATGAGTTTCTCAGGGCATTCTCACCCAAAAGTTTTCAAAATACATATATATATATATGTAGGTATATATATATATATATATATATATATATATATATATATATGTATTTTGAATTTTTTTGATGAGAAATCTTCAATGAGATTGTTCTCAAAATGTTTCTTATGAGAATTCATTCTCCTTTTCTCACTTGATTTTTATTATTTTTGTTATTTTAATTGTCAGAACTCATCTTTAAATATTTTCACTGGAAATGTTCTAAGAAGAATCCAAGTTCGGACAATCATATTTGTTAAGATGTATAATATTTGTGATGCCATTCTTTTGGATTTTAGTTTGGACAGTTAAATTTAGCAAAATAAATCAAGTAACGATAGTTTAGTATTAAAAGATTTGGGACGTGGCGTAAATCTGTATGTCATAGGTTCAATTCTTATTGGAACAAAGTTGCTGCTACTTCGTCTGAATTTGAGTTTCGGTCAATGCAATTTACATGGTAGTCAATTAACAGACGATATGGTTATCCTTAACATTAGTCAAAAAATATTCCAAAATGGAGTTAGACAGTATATTAACCAATCTACTCTTATAAATTAAGTGTGTTTCTTCCGGAAACCAAACCAGCTGACAGAACAATATTTAAAAAAAAAGAAGCAACCAATTGGTTTTGTTAGACTTTTGTAGCATGAAACTCTTTTGATATGAAGACAAGAAAGCATTAAAAGAGGTTAAATAAGTGAACTATAAGTAAGGCCCAACGAACAACTACATGTACTGGGATCAGGCTGTGATTCTTCATATCGCAGATGCATTATGTTACTGACTGAAATCTCGTGATCATTTATATTCCACTTGTTTGGGCGTGTAGCTTTCAACAAAGATTTTGACCATATCTATGGATCGGTTTAGAAAAACAAAATATCTATGGATCGTCCTTCCAAGTCCGTATGCTTAAATTAAGAGACTCGTTTCAAACCCTTCTAAAATATAGAAAAAGCAGATTAAAGGTTTCGTATGTTCTAAGCTTGCCCTTTCACTCAATGGTTTAAAATGTGGAAAATTCTGAAACAAACTTTACAAAGCCTGTTACGATGCTTTTATTAATTTCGTATATATTGTTTTGACAGTGGTTAATTTTGATTATTTGGCTAAAAGAAATCTCGCTTTGTATTCGAACAAAAGTGCTAACTGTAGTTTTTCATTTTGTTTTATAAAATGTACATAAGATTTGAAATTTTTATTACCTTCTACTTTTACGAGGGTTTCATTATTTGAAAATACATATAAACTCTGCATATGCATCTGAAACGAGGACAAGTTAAAAAAAAACAACCTTTACTTAATTCATCCACTCGGTTATTTTGCATACTTCGTAACTCATATAAATTTACGAGTACCACAAATAATCCCTTCTACCTTAGAGCATTGTCAATGTACAACTCCTTTTTTCTCCACAATAGAGTAAAATAGAATATAATGTAAAAATGCTACAACCCTACTCTATTTCTAACTCTATAATAAAAGGGGAATTTTAAAAAAAAACACCACTTTCTTTGTACCACTTTTCATTTTTACCTTCATTAAAGAGACATTTTCAAAAATACCATTTTTTAAGGGCTAAAGTTTTCTAAAATTAATTAGAATCCTAAATTTTAAATTTCTAAACCTTACCTCCACCCTACACCACCCTTTAACTCTAAACCCTAAATCTTAGATTAATTAACCCAAGGTTTATAAGTATGTTTATTCCTTTTAAAAAAACAAGGATAAAAGTGATTAAGATATTTTTGAAAAGTGATACAAAGAAAGTGATATTTTTGACAATTTTCCATAATAGAATAATGAACTAAAAAAAATAGATTACTCAATTTATCGGGTAAATTCTATTATAAAATGAAAAATGAGTTAAGGATATCTCTAACTCAACTCTATTATATTCATTTTTATTCCTTTTAAAGTAAAAATAGAGTTGAGTTGGAGATATCCTTAACTCATTTTTGTCATCTTCTTCCCTCAAGTGAAATTTTACAAAATCGGCATAATGGTCAATTAATGAGTCATGTATTGCTTCTTCTCATATGAATTTATTTCGATCTGAAGTTTAATTTCTTACATCCTTTTGTCGAGAAATATTAATTACGGGTTTATTTTTTGTTAATCTCCATATTAGTCTTTTTGTCTTCCAACCTGTCAATTCAATGCATTTACCTGCTCTTTAACTCTGGTCTTTGGGTGCAGCCACATGCTCTGCATGTTCTCATTTACTGCTTTTGTATTTTTTAGTATATGTAATACAGTATACTATAAACTACCTATTATATATATATTGAGTATATCTACATATCGAGTCCAAGTTGTTGTGTATTACAAAGAAGAATACCATAAAATAGAATTAAAAAGGTTTTTGTCACCAAAATTAATTTTAAAAAGAAAAATGATCAAAATAAATTTTATTTAATAGTGTAAATATTTATTTAGTTTTTGGGTTAAATAATTTAAATTTAGGATTTAAAGTTATGAGATGAAGTTTGAAATTAAAAAAAAAATTCATTTAAGAAAATCAGTTTTGATCATTTTTTTTGAAATCTATTTTTATGATAAAACTTCAAGAAAATTTATTTGAGATATTTTCCCTATTACAAATCGTTTGTTTATATGAGAAACATTATAAAGACTTAGTGTCAAATGTAATCTGCTGAGGAGTGATGGCATCTCCAATGGTTGGCTTCATTTCTTGCTTCAAAAATTCACTTTATTCAAAATGAAACAAAAAAATAAAGTAACTTCTCTCCAATGGTTTGCTTCATTTTTTTTGCTTCAAAAAAGAATATTCTAAGTATATACTATCTCTATTTTATCATTAATTATTAAGAATACCTTAAACTTTTTTCATATTTACTAATTGTACCCAACAATTTTTCTTACCAATAATTCAACTCAATTGTTATAAATGCAATATTATTTTATAATAAAATTATTACAGATAACATAAATGAAGAACAATAAACCTAAATTTGAAGCAAGAAGCATCAATCGTGTATATTTCCCACAAATTGTATTAAATAGTTTATGTTTAATTTGATGTTATCAATAATGTATTTGAATTTTATATTAATTATATAATGTTATATTTTATTTCATATATGTTTTTAAAATATTTACTATTGTTAATTAATATAATAACGAAATATTATAAATTAATTGGGTTATATTAATTATTACAGTTTATTTTATCAAAATGTAAGAACAAATAAAAGTTAATGACCAATTTATAATTTATAAAGTTCAGCTTTAAAAATGAAGCAATGAACAGTATTGCTTCAAATTTGAAGCAACACTATTCATTGCTTCATTTTGAAGCAAAAAATGAAGCACCATTGGAGCAAATGTTGCTTCAAAATGAAGCAAAAAGTGTAAAATGAAGCACCATTGGAGATGGTCTTACGGCCATAATTATTGCAGTTTTCTTAAACTGGGTTTTTTAGAAAAAGTTAAGAAAATGTTTCTTAATTTTTTTTAAAAAAGTTAAAAAACTGTTTCTTAAAACTATGAAATAAGAAACTGTTTCTTAACTTTTTTTAAAAAAAATTAAAAAACAATTTCTTAATTTTCTCGAAAAAACTTAATTTAGGAAACCTGCATTATTCATGCCCTAAAAGCGCCATATATATTTTACACACAAAGAAAGGAAGTTTTTTTTTTGCTAAAATTTGGCACAAAGAAAGAAAGTTAGAACAATAGGGTTGGTCTAATAATATCTCTTAACCCTATAGCTTTTATCAATGAAAAGAAAGTTACAATTTATGTTCCCCATTTACCACTTTATAAGTCATAACCTTAATTAATTTTATACAATAGAGTAGTTAGAGTGGTAGAGAGTAACTCTAGACATGGAGGTAGCTCCATCGAACAAATAAGAGATGAGATGTACCAACATTCATTTACTGCTTACCCATCTGTCACTTCTTGCCCTAATTTTAACGAATCACTCTCCTATTTAAACCTCCCAACCTAATATGCACTCTTCACAACAAACTCTCTCTACTTAACAAAAACACACAATAAAGTTAAGTTACAAAAGAGTAACAAGAGATGGCATTTAGGTATTTAGCAGTGTTACTCGTTGCTCTCACGGTGGCTCAATCCGTCACCGCCACAAGACCGCCCCCAACCAAGAATGTTGGAGCTGGTCTTGACGGCCAAAAGAATTTTGTTGCGTTTGCTGGCGTCGGTGGAGCTGCTGGAGCAGGCCTTGGTGGTGGAGTTGGCGGCGTCGCTGGAGTTCTGCCTGTAGGTGGAGTAGGCGGCGGGATTGGTGGTCTAGGCGGTGGTGTAGGTGGTCTAGGTGGTCTAGGCGGTGTAGGTGGTCTAGGCGGTGGTTCAGGTCTCGGTGGTCTAGGCGGTGGTTCAGGTCTCGGTGATGGAATAGGTGGTGGTTCAGGTCTTGGTGGTGGTGTAGGTGGACTCGGAGGTGCAGGCGGCTTAGGCGGAGTTGGTGGTTTGGGAGGAATTGGCGGTGGAAGCGATTGCGGTGGCGGTCTTCTTCACCCTTGAATGGTAGTAACTGTTTTTTTTTCTTCTATCTATGAACCAAACATCGATCGAAGGTTCATAATTATTAATATTTTGTATCAGTATCACGTTGTAGGCTTTTTCGGATGTTATGTTCAAGTATTTGTTTATTTTCTATATATGTTTTTGTTTTGTTTTCATTATGTTGTTTGTTATTGAGAACTTGTGAGAAACCTTGAGTTATCAATAAATAGAGTATTTCTTGTGTGGCATAACCGTGTTACTTGCTTGTTTCATATATGTTTGCAAAAATAATATATGTTTGTTTGTATCTTCTCCCCATGCAATTCCATTGCAAAGAAAATAAAATATAAGTTTTCTAGGTTAATCAAACAACATTATATATATGAACAAGATATTATCATTCTCAGCCATTATAAACGAGATTGAGTTTACAAAAGTAAGCTAATACGTCAGAGTGTTATGCTTAAGTAATAAAATACTTGTCGCCAACAGTGCAGCTTTTAGTCCCAAATAAAAACAAACAGTCGACAGAAAATATTGTTACTTCTTTTCTGAACTAAATCTAACATATTAAAAAGTTGTTGTATTAACAAATTCGTAACTATATTGTTTGCAAATCAAGAGATTACTAGGAAGTTGACACTTAAAATCGTTTATTATGTTATGAATACAATATATTGCATTGCTTGAACAATTTTGTGCCTATACTGATTACGGTGTGGGAGCTCAAACTATGCGTGGCCCATGAGTCACGAGTTTCAATTATTACAAATATGTATACACACATATGTATTTATATATATATTGACTTGACTCCAATAAGGGATAAGAAAATTAGTTACAACCACCAATAGGTAAATCCATAAATGTGTAGTTCCACAAGAGAAGCCTCTTTTGAAGCTGAAGTTAGGTACCTCTAAACAAACGAAATACATCTACTACCATGTAACTAAAGCTAGTTAATATCATGGTATAATTTTTTTTTTTTAAATAATCCGGTGTTTTCTGGTTTTCACCGAGGTGGGTCCAAACTAGCGACGAATATCCGTAATAGCCTACATTATCGACCAGATTACGTCTTGGTCACCGGACGCTGGAGGAGTCCAGATGGTAAATTTTACTTCTAGTGGCCAGCGGGAATCGAACCCGGGTCCGTATTAGGGCTAAAGCTCTCTCAAGACCAATAAACCGTCCTCGCTTGGTTAGTATAATTAATCTTAATTATAAAATGGTTTTAGTTAACTTTCTTGATTTTGTCAACGAAAGTGTGCATACATTTTCAGAAACTTAAACCACTTACTTGTAAAACAGGAGACCATACCTTCTCTTTTTCTTCATCGGTCAATCATCAAAAACTCTATATATTATATATACACCAACGGTTTTGTTATTTTGTTAAAATGTACCAATGTTTAATATACATTACAAACCAAACCAGTGAACTATACTTTCTTCGTGTAAATACCTCAATAAAGTTAATACAATTCTACAACGTCATTTTATCAACAATTCACAATACCGCCTCACCAGCAGTCACTTTCTGAATGTACAATAAACTTAAATTTGATATCAGAGTGTTTGGTTATATAGCATTTACAGTGGCAATAACTATTTACACCGGTCAAAAAGATTTGTATGTGGTCTCGGCCTTTAAAAGGTCCCACCAAATCTCCCAGATTTACGGCAAGGCAACAAACATAATCAACTCAAATCTTATCAACTTTATTTCTCCATTTTATCGATAATAACGATCATAACCACTTGAGAAAGATTATGGCGAAGTGGTTTTTCACCCTCTTCTTGGTTCTTGCCCTAGCCACAGATCCCAGGAGGTCTCTCTGACCAGAAGAACTAACTCGGTTACGGTGGCGGGTATTCCGGCATCGGAGACAATGGTTTACCTTTCGGTGGCGTCGGTGGAGGTGTGTCTGGCCCCGGTGGCAATCTTGGTTTTGGTGGACTTGGTGGTGCTGCTGGAGGATTAGGCGGTGGTATTGGTGCCTGAGCCGGTGGAGGAAGTACCGGAGCAGGAGTTCATTTCCCTTGAGTTGTTATATTTTGTTTAGGGTTTAGCATGGTCCTTGAGCAAGGTCTAGCTTAAGATGATTTCAGAGCAATAATTATAATTATTATGTCATTTTAAGGTTTTGGACTTTTGAGTTTTCATTAGTTTTTTTTAGCGTGCGTCTTAAGTTACTATGGTGTCTTTAGAATCTTACTCGTGTATTTGTCGTCATGGCCTGGTCCATTATCAAATTCTATTTTGACTATTTTTTAGTGTTTCACTTGGGGTTAGTGTCAACATCTATGAGATAGTACTATTGATTATAAACTATTTATAGACTCTATATATAAATGCGGTTGGAACGCACCTTGAGTTAATTGACGTTCGACTTCAAAGAAAAGAAGTTAATAAACATATGAGTAAAACTAAATACAAATTACTGTATAATTTTTATTCATTGAAATGGGTTATTCGTTTTATTTAATTTATAATTATATAGGTTTTCTCAAAGAAAACGGGTAGTAATTAGTAAAGTAATAAAACAGTATATACTTGGTTATCCAATTTTTATGTATAACATATGGATGTAACAAGTCCCTTATACGAAACGATATACTTTTCAAGCAACATTTACGCACAACTATATCTACCATTTTTTTAACTTCAGATATTCCTGTTGAATAATTGTAATAAATTTTGCGTTGGGGTAGCTAGGTGATACATATTAAAGTCGAAATAAGTGAGTTCCAAGTTAGAAGGGAAACTGACCATAAAATAAAACAGTCAAACTGTTTGCCAGGTTGGTTTTGTGCATTTACTCTCTTTTTATCATATTTTTTTTTCTGAGTATTTCATTTCCTTTCATTTCATATTTCCCTATTAGTATGGCATCTTTTACAATGCACAGCTCAGATAGATATTAAACATCAAAATGAAACAGTTTAAGCAAAACCTTTCACTATATATTTCCTCCGTTTCGTTTTATTTGTCATTCTATGTTTTTACACGCATATTAAAAAACCATTTAATTTTACATATTTTCTAGATAAAAACACAATTATCTATACATCTAACTACATTTCAACCAATAAAAAAATAGAATAACAGATAAAACTAATAAATTTTGCATAGAAATTATAAAACGACACTTATTTTGAAACAAAAAAATTTTTCTACAACTACAACTAAATTGAAACGGAGGTAGTATTTAGTTATTGACAAAGATCATTAATTCTAAAATTTGAATATTTTTTAAGGAATTTTCTTTGTTTTAGTATTTCTATTCATTTTGTTGTTAACGGATTAGTTCTTAAAGAGAGACTCTGAACGCAAGTTTTTAAATTCTTCAGTCACTTGAGTGTCAAATACTGTTACTAATGGATAGTGTAACGTAAAAACTTGAATAGTACTTAAAATAGATAACCAAAAGTTTTGCCAAAATACAATTAAACAAAAATAAGTAGGCTTTGATTTTTTTTTGTATTATAAATACCCCACCATGCTGAAGTCCTAACGAAAATCACTATTTTTTTGACATAAACATTCCAGTTATAATTTTGAAATCCTTAGTATTCTTACATAATTTTAATCAGTTTAAATATTTCAAATGTTATTAGATGATAAATCACAAATCTAGTTTAACGTTTTTAATAATTCTCCCTTCGTTTCATTAAGACGTGTTAGAAAAAAAATTGTTTCACAAAGATATACATATTTTGTGTTTTCTATTAAAATATTGTAAATTTCAAGAATTAATTGATTTTATTAGATTACTACTGTTAAAAATTATTGAAAATCACAGAAAACGATACATTTATTATAGTAATTTAATTATATTTTTAATATATGTCAAAACATTTAAAAAATTTTTTTATGAAATAGAGGGAGTATTATGTTTGTGTCCACCATAAATAATATTCAAAACTAATAACTAAATCATAATGTTGGTTTATCTTTCCTAAACACTAATAACTAGATATTATAGAAGATACTCCCTCCGTTCCTAAATATAAGATGTTTTAGGTAAAACACGGTTATTAAGAAAACTACTTTTTATCTAGAATATATTATTAAAATTATAAATGAAAAATTAATTAACCAATTACAAAATATAACTATTAAATTTGATTGGTTACACAATTTTTGATAAAGTTAAAGTTACCTAGAAATATGAAAATATCTTATATTTTGGAACATAAAAATTCTTCTAAACATCTTATATTATGGAACGGAGGGAGTAAACCTTTCAACTTCAATGCTAATTAACCCGTGATCACGTAAATGATTTAGAGCATGAATCATCATTAACGCAATGCAATAACTTCAGAGTTCATGATCTAACTAAACGTCATTCACCGTTTCGCTCTTCCATTATAAAAAGAAACCAACAAAACCCAAATCTTCACAATTGTGTACCATCATTATTATAAACAAAAGTATGAACAACATCAAACAATTTTTCTTAGCCATTTACACTTCTTTAATCTTAACATGTCAAGATCGTGTCGTAGCCAGGAGCGCCCTCATGAGAGACATCATAGGCCCCAAGATTTCTGAATGGCAAGTCATGGTGGTCAACGGTTTAACCACGTCTGAAACCCTCTTCATCCATTGCAAGTCGAAAGAAGATGATTTAGGCGAGCATAATCTGCGTCTAGGAGATAGGTTTTCTTGGAACTTTGGAGAAAATGTGCTTCACTCAACTTTGTTTTGGTGCTACTTGAGTAAAGATGATGGCCATATGAATGTGAAAGTGTTTTGGGATGATGTAATCTTGTTCCATAGATGCGGTTGGAAAAAATGCGTTTGGACTGCTAAAACTGATGGCCTTTATCTTTGGAACTATGCTAATGGTGAAGACTTGTTGTTGGAGAAATGGGAAGCTGGATGGTGATTTTTCTTCTTTTGTTTTATGGAAAAACAAAACTATTTCAGTAATGTTTTTTTTTCCTCTCACAAAACTCTCTTCTTTTTGTACTTTTCCATCAATAATAAATTTATGTTTTGTTTGTTAGTATATAGTTATATATTACATAACCGATTATTTTATTGATTAGTTTTATGTGATCAGCTTAAAACAATTAAAATACTATCTTATCTCATTTGCTCAAAAATCCAAATGTATAATTCATGAATCATCATCACTTCAACATGTTGAATTCCACAACATGTATAATTCATGATCTTTATAGCATGCAGTGGTTTGGTACAGTTTCGGTTTATGTTTGGTATTCAAATATATACAATCTGTAAGACTTCAGTTTTGGTTTGCTTTTCTCTATTTGGTTTGGTTTTCAAATAGAGAGGAGTCCTTCAAATATGTATACTCAACTAAATGTTAAAAACAATGGTCTGATTATAATAAAAATTACAAAGTTTGAATTATTTTTTTGTATTATTGCATGTGTTTGCTACTAATGATTAAGCACTAGTAATATGGCAGTATATACAATCATAAAAGAGATAATGACTAAAATAGACCTAAAAAAAATTGTGTCCCTAAAATAATACTCAAAGAAAAAAATAACCAAAATAGATTCTATTTTAAAAGATGTAAATATACATTTATACTCTTTGGATTAATTAATCTAGACTTAGAGTTTAGAATTATGGTATCAAATTTTGAAGGTGAGGTTTAAAATTAAAAAAAATTAAAAAAAATTAAAGCTTTTAAAATAAAACATATATTTTGGTCATTTTTTAAAAAAAAAGCTATATTTGTGAAAAAAAAAAGTAGATCTGCCCATACGAGTGAATAATCCGGTTTACGGTTTTGGTTTGGCTTCGGTTTTCTTGGAGTATGGGCCCAATTCTGACCTATAATTGGGCTATATGTTTAGGCCCAAACTCTAATAAAAAGATTTCTTCTTCACAAAGTTAGAAACCTCTGTACACAGAGAAAGCAACACAAAGCTCTCTCGAGAGAGAAGCAATCTCGAGAATCAAATCAATCATGGGTCAAGGACCATCCGGAGGTTTGAATCGGCCAGGAGATAAGAAGCCCGATGGCGGAGACAAGAAGGAGAAGAAGTTCGAGCCAGCAGCTCCACCGTCTCGCGTCGGGAGAAAGCAGCGTAGGCAAAAAGGTCCCGAGGCGGCGGCGCGGCTCCCGACGGTGACTCCTTCCACCAAATGCAAGCTCCGTCTGCTTAAAATGGAGCGGATTAAGGACTATCTCTTGATGGAGGAAGAGTTCGTAGCGAATCAAGAGAGGTTGAAGCCTCAGGAGGAGAAAGCAGAGGAAGATAGATCTAAGGTCGATGATCTGAGAGGTACGCCGATGAGCGTTGGAAATTTGGAGGAGTTGATTGATGAGAATCACGCGATTGTTTCGTCTTCTGTTGGTCCTGAGTATTACGTTGGGATACTCTCTTTTGTTGATAAAGATCAGCTCGAGCCTGGGTGTTCGATTTTGATGCATAATAAGGTATTTGGGAATTAGGGTTTAGAGTAAAGGTTGGATCTTTGTTGTGGTTATGATGTGTGTTGAGTTGGGTTTTGTGTTTTAGGTTCTGTCTGTTGGGATTCTTCAGTATGAAGTGGATTAGGGTTTAAAGACTGAATATTTGTTGTGATTACTATGTGTGTTGAATTGAGTTTTGTGCTAGTTTCGGTCTGTTGGGATTCTTCAATATGAAGTGGATTAGGGTTAAAGACTGGATCTTTGTTGTGATTACTATGTGTGTTGAATTGGGTTTTGTGGGTAGGTTCTCTCTGTTGGGATTTTTCAATATGAAGTGGATTAGGGATTATGAGATGTGTTGAATTGGGTTTTTGTGTGTTTAGGTGCTCTCTGTTGTTGGGATTCTACAAGATGAGGTGGATCCGATGGTGTCGGTGATGAAAGTTGAGAAGGCTCCTTTGGAGTCTTATGCTGATATTGGAGGTTTAGAAGCTCAGATTCAGGAGATTAAGGAAGCTGTTGAGTTGCCTTTAACTCATCCCGAGTTGTATGAAGATATTGGTATTAAGCCTCCCAAGGGTGTGATTTTGTATGGTGAGCCTGGAACTGGGAAGACACTGCTTGCTAAGGTTTGCCTTTCTACCTTTTGATATAGCAAGTGTTAGTATCTCGTAGGAGTATAGCTTAGTTTCCTCTTTAAGTATTAGTATCTGTAGGATTATAACTAAGTATTTTTTAAAAAGTATAGCTTAGTATACACTAAATGACTTGTTCAGATGCATCAACAGACGCCCGCGAAGTAGATTATCTAGCTAATATTTTTTTTTTGTGGCTGTGCTCCAAGCAGAAAGATTTAGAAAGGCCAAACCTTTGTTGTCATGGTCACCTAAATTTCAGAAATTAGATCATAGATGGAATATTTTCCTCAAGGATAAAGCTTCTTTTGCATCACTTGTTTTTAGTTAGTGTCACAAACACGTAATTGCTGCAATTTTGTGGCTTGTAGTTTTTGGCTTTTGGTTCCGTGTTTGGAGCAATTTGGTTTTGAACGGGTAGAGGGTATTTCAGTGAGTTTCTTCTAGTCTTGGTTTTCTTTCAGGCCGTATGCGAACTCTTAATCATTCAGCTAACTTTTCTTGAGAGTCTGTAGGTGACTTGTAATCTCTGGAGTCAAGAAAGTATTTGGGGATGGTTGTCCACTACAGCTGGGTGAAGTTGGGGAGGGTCTTTTTTCCAGATGTTGCTGAATGACTTTTCATCCACCTCATATTGGTCCTCATAGATGAGATTTAGAGGTTGCTGTTGGGTAACCTCTTAAGGCGCGTAAAGTCCAAACGCGGGAAAGAACAATGTGATCCTTTAAAGGGTGCTGGGCTTTATTGAGTATTTTCTCAAGAGGTGGTAGATAGTAATCCTGTTTGGGAATGGCTGATTGAGATTAAAAACAGGTTGTGCTAACCTCAGGAGGTGAGGCTGTCTGAGATCCATACAGAAACTAATGTTGGACTTGCTGAATCCATTCTAGATTGGTATTTTGTTTACTTTCAAGAGGAGACCGGTGTTAGAAGTCATTCCTTGCAACAAAACAGATAGAGAGTTCTTGGACTCCGGCATGGTCTTCGAGCGGTAGGCTTGAACGTATTGATTAGGAAATCGAAGTTTTCGGCCACTCTTCTTCTATGATTTAAAACGTTATGAAGAAGCATCCCAGGTAAGGGAGATACTTTATAGCTCGAAGATAAACACAAAATCTATCACTATAGTTTCTTGTTTTCATTTTGAGATATGTATTGTGGTCCTGTTAATGGCCAAATAGATATCACACATCAAAGTATGAACTCTCTCATTGGAAGATTATGTAAATCTTTTCGGAAGAGGTTTGTTATGACAATTGTTATGAGTTCTCAGGGGATGAATATAAAGCGCTATATTCACGGAGGCTGGCGTCTAGCTTTGCTCTCAGGGAGCGTCGTATGTAAAGTGTTAAAGATCTCTGAACCTCATTCGGTTTTTCGGTCTTTGGCAAAACTACTTAATGTTTGATGGGGATTGTTTCCAGGGTTTTTTCGGGGGTTGTGACGAATCCCGGATCTTTCAATGAAGCTTAAAGGAGAAGGTTAGGGGTGGTTTCAAGAGAGAAGAGGAAGGCGTACCTGTATATACGGCCTTTCACATGTAAAATTAGAATATTATAGGATCCTCAGATCATAGTCTACTTCGTTTTTCACATTTGCTTCTGCGTTATGGATCTTTCTGATCTATTAAACTGTTACCTCTGGATTTCCGGTTGCATAATTTTCATACAGTTCTTTCATTTCTATTTATTGTCGACTTCTTCAAAATCCGGGTATTTGATATAGGGCTGGCTTCCGTTAATATTCATGTTGATGACTTCACTGATGGGGTAACTAAAACACTTTTTCTCTAGATACTTTGACCAAGATCAACAAAGATGACTCTTTCAAAAAAATTTAAGCAGCTTATATCTTCAAATTACGTGAATAATCAAAATTTAACAAGTCTTGTCATTCGACAGTTTGTGTCGGTGTTTCGTTTCCTTTTTTTAAGATGGTTATCTTTTTCTTTCTTATATCCTTATCGTCTTTGGTCCTAAATATTCCCTTTTGTCTAAGGGTCTTTGTTCCTTTAATTTAGGGTCAAACTACAATAAAACGTGAAATTCCCGCATGGGGATATTTTTCTTTGTTTAATTTGTTGAGTTTATCGGGGTATTATTACTAATTTGGAGGTATTATTTATTTTGGATAAATCATCTAAAATGTGGTTCGTATTTCATAATATCCTTGTTTTGACTTTTTAGGGATATTTTTTTTTCTAATTAGTACAGTTTAAACATATAAATAATTTATTTAAAATTAAACTTATAAATTGGCAAAATATGTGAATTGAAGCATCAAAAATGTAAAAAATGTAATGGTGATCATTTCAAGATTAACTGGAAATGCTAAAAGGTTTTATAAAGTGGTTAGAAAGTAAAAGGGTGGAAGGGATGCAAAGGCTGACAAAAGATGCAAGTCTAATAGGTATCAAGGGGCTTTCAAAAAGAAATGGTTGAGACGTATATTTAACAGAATTAATACGTTTAAATAGTGAAATGATAAATTGATTGATTAAGAAATTGGTTTTATTTCTTATGTTAAATTTTTTGATAAATTTATCTTTTGTAAACTCTAAAACAATTTATATTAGGGTACCTATTTCACGGTATCATGGGTTTTGTTGCCTCTTTGATTTTTGGAAATCAGCAATATACAGTGGGATAACCATAGGACAGTGTAAATCTTCCCTTTTGGTTATTTATACTTTGGGTTTTAACGTTAAATAGTACTGTTGCTTACTTTATCATAGAGAAAGATAGTAATCTTCGATTTTTTTTCGTTCCTGTGAGATTGGTGAATTTCTTAAGAGCGAGGATATTTCATTGATAGTGGCTACAAAGACATCGCAATACATATCTCTCATACGAATCGTATCCCTGAAAGGAGATGGTTTGAAATGTTTAAAATTATTAATTTTGGGAGATATTTAATAATTCTTAAAAACTACTATATGTACAAATTTTTAGAATTAATATGTTTCTTTTTTTTTTGCTTATAAATATGTTGTGTTCCTAAACTAATATAGAATATTATTAGTATCTGGGTTTATTTATATAAAGAAGAAAGTAAATAGTTTATATCTTTTCTGAGGGAGAATTTGTCGGATGTGTAATCTGTTTTTTTTTTGTGTGGATTGTGATTGTCAATTATATTATAGTATCATTACTAAGATGCAACGGATACGCATGCATAATTCCCCACAACGTTCTCAAATAATGCTCGGGTCACGGGGTTAGGGTATATTTGATCTCTAATTTCTATGTATAGTATGTTTATACTATACTTTGGTTTTGTTTTTATAGGGCTAGGTTTATGTTTATTCTTATATCTTTTGTTTTTTAGTTACGTCTTTCTTGTATTTCCGCTTTTGTAAAGTACTACACAACCAATCATAGCGAAAATTGAGTCTCCAAGAACTTATCGTTAAATAAAATGTCACTTGATTGGTTTTGGATACTCAATCAGATCCATGTTACTTATCAAATTTTACCCGAGGGATAATTGTTCCTTTATTTTTACCTCCCGAGGTAGTAGTCTTTTTAAACCAATTGAATTTACAGAATTGTGCATAACTACATTTTGAGAAAAAACAAAATAATATATTAGGTTGAATGATTGAGCGAAAGACAAGAAAGAGGAGGAGTTTGTGCTTCGTGTTTTTTGTACATTTAATTGATAAAAGAAGAATGAAAGTGATGAATTTAACATAAAGTGAAGATTGAATAAATATGAGAGGAAACGACACAAGAAGTAATTCCGAATCAAAGATTTGGAAGTTTTTCGTGAAAATCTACAAAATCCTTTTGAATCGGAAGAACCACTTTGACTGTGGACCAAACATATAGTTGTTGATGTTATGCGTAGTTTTAAAGAGGTTTTATTGGTTATAAAATGGTTTATTTTTCTTTGATATACCCACAATAGAAGCTAAATAAAAATAACATCGACTCAATTGTTGTAGGGCTTGGTTACTTTTCTTGTGAGAGGCTGGGTATAGTTGGAAAAAGATCTCTGGTGTAACGTGAACATTCGGAGGTCGGATCTCTAATTTTCCGTCTAGCATTGTGAGAAAGATATTAAGTGTTATATGAATTTGTTTTTAACTCTAGATGATCCACAAAAGTATATGAATTTAGAGTTTGTTTATATTTCTTAAAATTACTACCTTGTAAGAATATATCGGTTTTCTTCATGATTATGTTTAGGGGTCGGTCATAATTCTGGGATACGTCTCCAAATTAATTAAGGGGAAAAAAATCACTATGAGTCTGTTCGAATATGGACTGCTCCACTGTAATTGCATTGTCAATATTTAGTTAGTTAATTTAATTTATTTAAAGTATTCAGATTTCAGATCCATGTGATATCATCAATGTAATGAAAATCATCTAATTTTTTTAAACACTTTAAAACATTGATAAAAATATTCACAATATATACACTATTCAAAATTAACTAAAACTAGTTAAATTACCTAAACTACGTAAACACTCTAAAATATTTTTATGGCTTTAATATATATAATTACATATTAATTAATTTTATTATTATCTTTTTTCGGATCATAACTTAGTTTTGGATTTAATTTCAGGCTTATATTCTGACCTCAAATTATCTGAATTTTTAAGTTTCAGCTCGAGGATATTTTTATAATAGTTTAGATCGTATTTTAGTATTTTGTTGTTTATTCGGATAAGGTTAGATTTTTGATTTAGCGGTAAACAATGCCTAGACTTATTAAAATTAATTATTTATTTTGTAAACAAAACTAAGGGAATTTAATACTTGTTGCGAAAATTTTTCGTGTATTAAAAATAAATGAACGTTATGAGTTTTTTATAAGACGCCATTTTTTTTCCAGAGAGTTTAACTAGGGTTTGTGGTATATACTGCAACATCATGTTAAACATACATACTACTCCTCTGTTTCTCTTTAATTTGACGTTATTGAGATTATC